>OY728150.1:1258761135-1258936135 GCA_963277665.1 Viscum album | reverse complement strand
GATGAAATTTGATATAAAACTACATCTCTCACCTCAAAGGTACTCTTAAAACATCCCTAGGGAAAAAATCCACGAAATCCTCCATGATTGTAGGAATTTATATTCCTGAAGAGTCTTTTGCACCAATGGTTATACTCAATAACTGATGGGTGATCAGTTACAACCTCTTTCTTTAAGAACTCACTCATCCCACCATGATATCTCTCTCTCAAAAAATGACAATCTCATCCCATCGGTGTGTAGGCATCTGACTCATCTGTGGTGACATTCAATCTAGTCTCGAACCATGCACAAAAAATCCATAGTCAAGATGTCATTGTAGAGTTCCATTGTGATAGAAAAAGGTCCCACAAGAACCCCTCTCCACCAAGAAATATCTTCCACTACCTGTAGATAAAATATACAGAAGAAACAATCCCTAAAGAAACCCCAAAATGAATATGTTGGGTTGACACCTCAACTGGGAGCTCCAAATCTTGTACTAGGAGTATAGATATGAATTAATGACTAGAACCTATGTCTAATAATACTGAAGTAATAGTAGAAAACAAATAGATCATACCTCTAATAATATCATGTACCTCCTGTTCATACACCTCCAAATCATGTTGCTATCTGCGGCTCCATTCACTAACTCCCTGAGCCTAATGTGGGATGCCCGGTGGTAGTGGTGGAAGGATCTCATTGCATCTTCCACCACCCACATATCCTCCTTATCCTCTTCTAGATCTACCTCCTTGGGGGAATCCCTACCATCTCCTAGGATATCCCTGATCAAGATGTCATCTCTATTGCGTTATTCCATATGCTAACTACCTATGATCCTTAGTACATCTGGCCTAGAATTCACACACTCTGTGACCTCACCTATAACAAGAAAATCATTTCACCTCTATGGACTTCCCTGTTCATTTGCATTTTCCCTATGCTACACGACCACATGTCTAAGTATAATCACAATAGGATATCATGTGCTGAGATCCTACTGACTGGTGCTTGCTAGATGCTACAGGCGAATCAACTCTGCGACACCCACTACCTGCTCTAGCTGTCTGGCATCCCTTTGATAGAAATATATCTATCAATATTTCTCGTTCCAACACCCTAACATAGGTGGGAATGTACAAGGGAACCACAATGGTACAAATCTCCCTATAGAGTCCCAACTCAAACTTTCATGATCATAATTATCCATCTAGGATCCTGTAAAGGGAGTACTATATAAGTTATGTGATCCTCATAGTATACTAAACCAATGTCATACCTCCCTGTTATAGATCCAAAATCTTATGAATCTGGTCTAAGGGAAAGCAGGAGGGGTACTACTCCTCATGAAATATCTACTGAAAGTCAAGCCATTAGATTGTAGACTCATCATGCATTTGGGTAACAAGACACCACCGATTCCCTATTACTCCTTGGAAAAGGATAGCTGTTAGTGAAACCAACTGATTCTTCAATGTATGGATGTGCATGAAAACATGGACCATTGACTTTAGCCAATCCTCCACTACATGGGGATCTGGATCATTGTGGAACCTCAGCGGCCTCTAGCACAAGAACCCACTCAATACACTAAGACTACATGCATCCTCATCGTGCTCTATTGATATGATCTATTACTTGATAGGTGGTTGTGTTATTTCCTTCCCACCTGGAGGAAGAATCTCATTGGATAGAATAAGAACTGAGTCCTCATCACTCATCAGATCATCATTATGTTCCAGAACTAGTATCATGTCTGGCAGTTATCACGGAGGCATCCTAAAAATTTAATTAGGATGTACCATGGCTAAATGAGAATATATATATATATAATAGGGAGTTGAATCAAGAAGTAAATTAAAATACTCTATCATATATAATGCATGTACCATTGATCCGTGTAACTAATTTCTCTCTATACCAAGTCAACAAGAAATTAATCAAGGTCCCAGTGGATGGATACATCAGCCACCTATACCATCACTAGGTTCCCTGGCCTAATAACCACACTTGAGAAAATTTGACACTATTACCCAAAATACAAACCAAATCCTCATAAGGGTCTAGTATAAACACCATCATAAGGATAAACCCAATTCTAATACTAATCTGTCACGACTTAACCCTAACTGAGGCTCGATCTACAACTACCCCAAGCCTGCCTCCATAGACCATGGGTTGGAAACAAGTTCTTAAGGAACAAATAACATGGGTAATCCTTTTCTAGAAACCTGTATGAACACACGGTTCCATATCAATGCATAATTGCATCGGAATAGTAGTAAAAATGTGAAACAACTATATTGTAAACCAAGCATGAAAAACCTCTAGGGTGTATAAGAGTACGACAATGAAACCTAAAAAGAAAAGGGGAAAATACACACCCAACTAGAAATATGTCCCAAACTGAAAAGACTAAGAAGTAAACTGCTGAGAGAACCCAGCTACAAATATATAAGCTACGACCACCATACGTAGTCCAAATTACTAAGTATCCCTAATGTCATGACCCAATCATGGGGGTCCTGTCCAACACCAGCAAAACCATCAATGCTTTGGTTCATCTTGTTTGTCCCTATCGAAGAGATAGGAGTCACCCCAAAAACGTGGAGGATCGTGCATGTTAGTCTTGACACCGCTGGTTGGGAGTTTTGGTTACTCTTCTGATGAGTCCATGGAAGGATGAAACCAGTGAACTTCACATCATATGAAGAGCCAGATGGCTAAACCCCACCCTCCTTGGAGGGGGTTGGGGTGCCGCATGGGTGAACTACAGTGTTGAGACACTCAGACCATGATAAGTGGTATCAGAGGGAATGTGCCTCATGGTGTTGTGGAATTTTTCCAATTGGAACTTGATGGTGGGAGTAGATTCCTCAGGTGTCACGGTGTAGGTGAAATGGTAGAGAAGGTTGTGCTCGTGAGATTTCTGAGGCAGAGATGCCAATATAAACGGTGGGTTTCATGGAGGTGGTTTTCAACCCTGAGAGATAGTTTGTACCATGGTGGTTTGAGACCTAGAGAGTTGGTGGACCATTGATGCTAAAAACAAGGAAAGAAAGTCCCATAAGGCCATGCTTGGTAGCTAGTTAGTTGGAAGCAAACCATTTCATAGACACATAAAAGGCCATGATCCTGCCTGCATGAGGGCGTGCATGGAATGGTGGTGGGAGAATGTCACGATCCAATAATGGGGTTCTGTACCACACCAGCAAGAACATCAATGTTGCAGTTCATATAGTTTTTTCCTATCAAAGAGATATGAGTCACCCTGACAATGTGGAGGATGGTGCGTGTCAGTATTTACACCACAGGTTGGGAGTTGGGGCCACTATCTTGATAAGTCCATGGCATGACAAAACCATTGAACCTCACATCATATGAAGAAGGCTGAACCCCGCCCACCTTTGAGGGGGCTAGGGTACTCCACGGGCGAACCGCTATACTGAGATGCTCAGAATCTGACACTAACCTCTTGTGTAGTCACTACCGACCTATCTGTCATCTGCATAGGACAAAACACATGTGGGAAAATCCCATGTATGGATGAGTATATACATACCCAATAGGACACCCTAAAAGATAAATGGGGGAGTGGTAAGAGACAATAAAAGAATAGAAAGACAATAGATATTAAAAATAATGCAAAAAAGTGGTGAAAGAGAAAAAATCAACCTAAATTGAGAGAGAGAGAGAGAGAGTAACCTCATCCCAACACAAGGGGATCAACATGGTGTGTATATAGATACACATTGATTATTTTCCACCCATAACAAGAGAGTAACCTCATCCAACCACGAGTATCTAATCATGAAAAGCATATGGCATACCCCACATGTCTTCAAAAACCATGGTAGAAGAGTAACTAAATCCAACAACATTGATATATGCTCACTAAAATAATCCCAAATGATAGAGTAAGGGTATCTCCATCTCACAGCCCAGCCTAGGAAAAGAGTTTTTAGTGATTCCAAAAGTCAAAAAATTATGCCTAACATCTCTCATGTCTACCCAGTATAAAATATCCAAGTCAATACACAACTTTTCAGTGTGTCGCACTATCAAGGGGACATAAATTCTAGGTAGAGGACCCATACCCTAGTACAATAGTAGGGTTCCACTCAATTGATAGATAGAGGAATCATACCCTATTATAATAGGATGTTTCATCTATAGTAGTCGATAGATAAAAGATCACCTTATTTGAATAGGAGGGTTCCACTCAAATGATAGAGAAAACAAGACCTGACTCTACATGAGGGTTACAATCTGATAGCTGATAGAGGACCCATGACCAACCCAGCTGGAGGGTTCCAGTCTAAAGTATGGAGGACCCATGCCCTATCCCAATAGGAGGGTTCCACTTCGATGGGTAGATAGAGTACCCATTCCCTACACCATAGTATGGTTCCACTCTATGACACTAGAAGACCCATTCCCTAACTCTATAGGAGGTTTTAACTCTAAAATTCAGTGGAGGACCCATGCCTAGCCCAGTATTAGGGTTCCACTCTGAAAGCCTATAGAGATCGTGCATGATCACTAGCATCATTGAGTGTTTCATAAATAAGATACTTGTACATAACATCTTGCATCATATCTCAAAATCCACAAACGATTCCACCATCACATTCTACTTAGAAAAAAACTTAGGATAGACTACTAGTGAGCCAAAATATGAGTCCAAACGAAGGAGATGTGAGTGTTTTAGGTTTACTCAAAAGGAACCAAGGGGTACAAAATGTGTGAGGGGGCCCATATGGTGTGTATTCCCACTCCATAACCTAGTCCTTTACCAAGTGTTACACAAATAACTAACCATGTAGGACTAAATGGAGTTTAGGGAGTCAACATGGTGTGTCCTAACACTCCAGGTCCCTACCCGTGCATCTTGGTCATGTACTAGTGCCTAGCCATGTACTTCCACACGGGGTCCTGCCCGTGCGCTCCTCCATAAGGCTCAACCAAATAGGAAAGAGGTACACTACATCTAGGATGGATACACACTATAACATCCTTATAAAATTTCAAAACCCTAGCTGCCACAACATAAGGGCTACACGTAGTGTGTTCATCGTGAAAGACGATGTGTAGTCGCATTTTTCATAGATTATCTTATCTATTTCTGTGATTCCAGATCGAGAATCTGATGATTAGGATCTCTCCACCCCACGTCATTAAATCAAATGTGAATCCCTAAATTCATTGTTTCGTATTATCATTTCCTAGAAAGATAATTCCAATTACATTCGCATGTTCCCATATGCATGTCGCCACCTTTTGGTAATACCACTACCTCACAAGATTAATAAAACCATGGTGGAGTCACTCAAATCCAACTAATAATCCAAATAAAACAATGATTCATCATTACATCCCTCACATCTAGATTCTTCATGATTTTGGGGGTTTGATCAGGCCCAATACCACCTGAAAATGTCGAACCAGGACCGCAGGGTCTAATCAGTGAATAACGCGAAGGAATTATGAGAGCAAGGCACAATAAAAAAAGTTTTAACCATAATTTTCATTAAATATTATCCAAAAATCAAGAATGGGGATATATAGGGTTAGAAAGCAATTGGATAATCAATTAAACTAGAACATATGTTCATGCTAGGTGTCATTAATTGGTGCAGATCATAAATTGGATGATTATGCTCAATCAATTTAATCAAAAAGGGCGTAAACCATGAATTGAAGAGTCCTAAATAAATATTGGATTGTTCTTCATCTAAGAACATGTTATCCAATGAATATAAGAATTCATTCATTCATTGTTCTATGATCTACTATGATATATAGATTCATCATCGTCTGATGTGATCTGACAATGGGAGGAGAAAGGAGAAGCTTTGAAATCCTCCCAGGGTTTATGAAGCTAAACTTGGTGGATTATCCATAGTTGTGATTTTTTAGATATTATAGTTGGGTTAAAATAATAAATTAATTTAATTAATTTAATTAATTAACCAATTGAATGCATTTCCAATGGAAGAGATATCTGAATTCCCCTCACTGGCCTATTTTAAGTCACACCTAGGGTAAAAATCATGTTCTGAACTCAACTGTGGTCTTAGATTTCTAATTTGAGCTTCCATTTAATATTTACCCCATTTTATTTAAGAAATAATGTGGGTGAAATATAATATATATTTAATATTTTTATAAAATTAATTCTAGGCTCACGGGGCCATGGAATCGCACATCGTCTCAGTTCATGGCTCCGAAGATATATATAGAAATATTTCAAAGTCTTATAATGTAAAAACTAGGTCTTTAAATCATCACTGGGTATATCTTCATCATAATATCATCATGGAAACCTATCTGGCTATCATCACTAAAGTATCCTAAAATAGAATCAAGATGCACTACAGTCAAGGAGTATATCTGGGGAGCAGACTTAAGAAGGACATGAAACCCACAACCCAATATTTTTTGATAAATGTACCAACATTTTCCTAAAACCAGTTATCTAATGTACTAATTCAAGAAGAAGGTTATCAGAGTCCCAGTGTATGGATACATTGGCCACCGCACCAACACTGGAGTCCCTGACATGAAATCTAAACTCGAAACATGGTAACATTGTCGTTATGAAACTCAAACCTAGCTCATAGGAACCGACCCTAAGGAAGGACCTCTTTTTTTACCACCCTTTCACGACCCCTCCTATCAGGGTCCAAACAACAACTACCCCAACCCTACATTTAATAGGCCAGGTGTTGGCGACCAGTTCTGAGTAGGCATATCACATAAAATGGGTGGTCATAGCCTATGGTACTTGTATACATACACCCATAAATATCTCCATGAAACAATAAAAAGGTAATATAAAATCAAAAATAAATGCATGCATACATCTATCCCATAGCCAAAGTGAAACATATGTATTGAAAGATTAAAAGGGAAAAAATACAATCCCACCAAAAACAATAAAATCATCCAACCTCCCCATAAGGAAGGGATCACTGTCAAATGCAACTATTGGAAATATCCTTACCCAAGATCTGGTAAAAAACTAATTTGGTCTATCTCACTAATATCTAAATGCATCATTTCCTCCTGGGACACACTCGAAAGGACTTTCATCTATACAATAAACATCATATGTAGGTAAATCCCATGTGGAGGTGAGTATAACAATACTTAGTAGGCACCCAAATACCCAGAAGAAAAGGCATAAACTGAAAGGAAATAGTCTGATCGATATAGCCAGAGGGAAACCAAATGGGAGAGAAACTCCATCTCAAAATCATCCTCTACTAAACATGGTTATCCATCTCAACCAACATGGGGTGTCAACCAAGATACCTGAAAACTATGACAACCCTGCTTTTTATTAAAACTTAAACATGATTTATTACATAAAACTTCACTCGATACAACAAAAAAGAATGAGATTTTTAGTGTCTTTGGAGATTAGGATCATTACATGAAAACATAAAACATGAAATACAACATCTTTACTGAAAACTTCCTTTACATGACCACTACATTATTTCGTACTTAGCATTGCATGGGATAACCTGAGGACATGCATAAGAAAAGGGTGAGCTATAAACCCCAGTAAGGGAGTACACATGGAATAACATGAGGAGTAAAATACATGTTATACAATAGTTATATCAATATATAATAAGAAAAACATGAAAATAAAGGCATGATAAAGCATGATAATCATAACATGGAAATCTGGAAACAACACTTAACATGGAATTAGCATGAGCCAAGGCTCATTGCACATGGAGCATGAGTAAATCCTCATTGCACATAAAGCACAAGTAAACCCTCATTGCACTTGAATTATAATGAGTAAACACTCATTTCACATGATGTATCATGATACTATACTTTACCCAATGCATTGGAGCTCTATAAGGGTGCACCATTCTTAAACATTTCATTTCATGCATAAGTGTGCCACATGGATCATAAAACATGGATTCATAAAACATAATAACTTATTCCACGATAAAGGAATGTGGAATTAATACATGAAAAATTATAATCAATAAGTAAATGTTCATAAAGGTGAATACCCTTGATGGAGAAATGGGCATGGTATTCACTACACAATGACATTGGCTTAGAAAATCGGTGCGATTTCGGCAGCGTAACGACATGACATAAGAATTCATAAAAATAGTTGATGAGAGAGAAAGAGGTTCCTAATCATATTTACATGTAATGGACAGTAAGGAGGTCATTAAGATACATGTGCCAACAATTATAATAGAATTTAGATTCATGATACAAAATTATTGCTTGAATGTAAAAGAGGAGAGAGAAGTTTCTTTCGGAATTTCGGCATAGTAACAGGTGTACATGGGAGGCATTTAATGAGATAGAAAGGGTCTCCCATCATTCAAACATAAATAGGGAAGTATGAGGGAGGTTTGAAACCATACCTCAACATTCATAATTGAAATTTAAATGGCAAAACAACTTAATGAAAATTGGACAAAATGGGAAAGGAAGAAAAAAACCCATACTTGGAAGTGTGCTTTCAAAGGATAGAGAGAGGCTTGTGAGAGGCTTCTTGGGAGCTTGGGGAACCTTGTGAGGATTCTAAAGAGAGTAGGGCAGAGGTTGGACGAACTCCAAAGGCTTTTAGTGAGGAGGAAGTGGGAGCTTGGGTGGGTTTATATAGAAAAGGTGAGAGAATTCTTTATTATTTAGGTTTGGGACCCCTTATATAAAATTAATCCAAACCACAAACCATCCCATGGTTTTTGCCCATGGTTTTTTGAAAAGGGAAGAGTAAAATAATATTTTATAATTCCAAGGTCCGAAATACTTAAAATATTAGGGTTTCTTAAGTGGAGGTGAGTCACACTCCCATTGAAATTAATTTAAAAGGACAAGGTGTTTAATAAGTCTTGAGGGGTCCATTAATGCTTTGAAAAGTAAGCCAAAAAACCCCAAAATTACATTATTTTAATGGTAAAATATATATTGGCCGAACATAATGATTATAGTATTTTTTTACATCACTATTGGGTCATTATGATGTCATAAAACACATTATATATTTAAACGGTATTAAATTTTTACTCAAAAATTTGACTGTCTCAGAAAATTATGAAAAATTCACCGTTGGATAATTTCGACGTCATGATTCCAAAAATAACATTTATTTTATCTAAATAATTTTCTAAATATGTTAATTTTCACTTTTAAAATAAAAACCGACATTTATAAAAAATACACGGGTTTTGACAAAAATGGCTTTCAAACCATAATAAAAACTATAATTGCATTCATACAATTATATAATCATTTATATATAATAAAATTAATCTAATAATAATAATAATATTTTATTTTAATATTATTTAATTAAAAAATCCATTAATTTAATAAAATATATTTCTTAATTAAATAATAACTAAAAACACCATTTTTACTTTAAAAACTATTTACAGTGTATCAATAATGACAAGAAATTATATTCAATATTATATAGAAAAATAATGTACATGAACATAGTACTATCGATTAGTTACATAACCCCTTAAAATAGCCGTATAAGACCTAAGGGTAAGGTGTGCGATTGTGACAAACTCTGGGGGTGGCTCGGATAACATCGCTCGAGTGGTAATTTCTATCAACTTTCACTTCTCCTGTAGACGGTCCCATTCGAGCTTGACATGGTGAAGCTTAGCTTGGGCTTGGTCAAGAGTGAAGCCCAAGGGTGGCACCTCTTTTCTGATCTATGATAAATGGGCTTCGTATGGGGCAATTCTACTGGATGAGGCCATCGCTTCCTTTGTCTAAGTAAAATTGGATGTGTTAAAGCCCTATATTTATACTAATCATGTGATCACTGTTCAACGGCTATAAAATTAATTGACACAATTATTATCATAAAACCAATGAAGTTGACATTTTATAGAAACTTTTTATATAAAGAGACATTTAATAAGATCAAGAGGGATTTTCCATTAATGAAACTTTGGGTCATTACAATATTCCCTCCTTAAGAAATTTCACCCTCGAAATTTTCCTTTTCCCATACTAAAACAGATGTGGGTAACTTAGCTTAATCACTTCCTCTAATTCCTAAGTTGCTTCTTCAAACTTGTGGTTTCTCCACAACACCTTTATGGGGGGCATTGTCTTATTTCGTAGATCTTTTTCTCTACGATCTAAGATCTTCATTGGTTGCTCCTCATAAGAAAGATCATCTTCTAATTGTACCACCTCAGAAGAGATTACATGTGAAGGGTCTGGTATGTACTTCCTTAAGAGGGATACATGAAAGACATCATGTACTTTGGACATAGTAGGTGGAAGTTCTAGTTGATAGGCCACAACCCCGACATGATCAAGATTCTCGAAGGGGTCGATGTACCTTGGACTTAACTTCCCTTTCTTTCCAAACCTCATGACCTTCTTCCACAAATATATTCATAGAAAAACCATGTATCTAACTTTAAACTCAAGGTATCATTGACGATTATCTACATAACTCTTCTATCGACTCTGGGCTTCCTTGATATCCTGCTGAATGGTTTTCACCTTCTCCACCATTTCCTCAACCATTTATGGTCCAAGAAGAACATGTTCACTGACCTCATCCCAACATGCCGATGTTCTGCACCTTTTCCCATACAGGGCTTCATATGGTACCATTTGGATGCTCGAGTGGAAACTGTTATTATAAGAGAACTAAACCAGAGAAATATGTTGATCCCATCCTCCTTTAAAGTCTATTGAGCACCCTCTTAACATATCCTCAAGTGTTTGGATAGTCCGCTCGTATTTTCCATCAGTTTGAGGATGATAAGACGTATTGATGTTCAGTTCAGTGTTAAGAGAAAGTTGAAGACTCTTCCAAAACTTAGAGGTGAATCTTGGATCTCAGTCAGACACAATAGATAGTGGTACTCCATGAAACCTTACCACTTCCCAGATATATATCTGTGCCAGTTTACCCAATGAAAAATCCTCCCGAATATCAATGAAGTGTGCAGTCTTTGTAAGATGATCCATAACAACCCAGATTGCATTGTTGCCTTTGGATTTTCTTGGAAGTCTGGTGACAAAGTCCATGGTGATGTTCTCCCATTTCCATTCTGGTATGGGCAATGGTTGCATCATCCCCTTATACTTCTACCTCTCTGCCTTCACTTGCTAACACACCAGACACTTTGATGTATATTCAGCTATCTCCTTCTTCATATTATCCCACCAAAATTTTTCTCGGAGATCTCGATACATCTTTGTGCTCCCTAGGTGGATAGAGAAATTTGAACTATGTGCATCATCCAAAAGTTCCTTCTTTATCTCCAGACTTGATGGAACACATAGTATTTTCCCAAACCGCACAATTCCTTCTTCATTAACATTAAACTCCGAGGATTTCCCATTTTTGATAGCTCCCACTTTTTCTTGAATTCCCACATCATCCTTTTGAGAATCCTTTATCCTTTCGAAAAGAGACAGTTGAGAAATCATTTTTGAAAGGATTGATGATGTTCCCTTCTCTATGATTCCCATGTCCATCTTCATCAAGTCTAAGAAGATTGGATCCTTCTCAATTCTCATCATTGATAGAATCACTGGATCCTTTCTACTTAAGGCATCTACCACCTTGTTCGCTTTCCCAGGGTGGTAATGGATTGAACAGTCATAATCCTTGATGAGCTCTATCCATCTTCTCTGGTTCATATTAAGCTCTTTCTGTGTGAATATATATTTAAGACTCTTGTGGTTAGTATATATCTCACATTTCTCTCCATAGAGATAATGCCACCAGATTTTAAAGGCAAAGATAACCGCCACCAACTCCAGATCATGCGTTGGATATTTTCTCTCATGGATTTTCAACTGCCTTGAGGAATAGGATATCACTTTATCATTCTACATCAGCACACATCATAAGCCCTTCATCGAAGCATCACTGAATACCACAAAAGGATCCCCACTTGTGAGTAAAGTGAGCACGAGCGCAGTGACAAGCCTCCTTTTCAACTCCTTGAAGCTTTCTTCATATTCATCACTCTAAGAAAACATTACTCCCTTTCGAGTTATCTTGGTAAGAGGGTTGGCCAATCGTGAGAAATTCCTCACAAATAGTCGATAATATCTAGCTAACCCCAAGAATCTATGGATATCTGTTACCGATGTTGGCCTCAGCCATCCCTCAATTGCATCTATTTTGGAGGGATCCATAGATATCCCATTTCTTGTGATGATATGGCCCAAGAATGAGACCTCCTTCAACCAGAACTCACACTTTATGTACTTTTCTTGGAGCTTATCCTTTTTCAAAGTCTCTAGTACAGTTCTCAAATGCTCCTCATGATCCTCCTTGGTTTTGGAGTATATTAGAATATCATCTATAAAGACTACCACAAATTTGTCTAGGTAATCTCTAAAGAATCTATTCATCAATTCCATGAAGATTTCTGGAGCATTGGTGAGTCCGAAAGGCATTACTATGAATTCATAGTGCCCGTATCTTGTGCGAAAAGCAGTCTTGGAGATATCTTCCTTCTTCACCCTTACCTGATAATATCCCAACCGCAAGTTCACCTTGGAGAAGTATTGTGTTCCACGCAGCTGATCGAACAAGTCATCAATTCGTGGGAGAGGATACTTGTTCTTTATCGTGATTTTGTTAAGTTCACGATAATCAATGAAAATCCACATTGACCCATCCTTCTTCTTGATGAAGAGGACTGGTGCACCCCATGGTGAAGCACTTGGGCGTATAAAACCATTATCCATATTCTCCTGTAGTTGTTTCTTCAGCTCTTCAAGCTCTACAATAGCCATTCAATATGGAGTCCTGGATATTGGTAAAGACCCATGTATAAGTTTAATTTATAATTCAACATCTCTTCTAGGAGGAAGACCAGGCAGTTCCTCGGGAAACACTTCAGCGAATTCCCTCACAATAGGCATTTCCTCCAGGATGGTTTCTTCCTTGGACTCAATCATCTAAGCCAGATACGCGCACTCATAAGGCAGTAATATCCACACTTGAGATGATGGAGCTAAAGTAGATTCATGTTCCTCCTTACACTTATAAAGAATCAGTGGTTGATTCTCCATATGGAGTGTGATTTCCCTCTCCCAACAATTTATGTTGGCTCTATATAACGAAATCCAATCCATGATAAGAATTTCATCAAATTCCACAAAAGGGAGTATGATGAGGTTTGGTGATAAATTCAATCCACAGATTATAACAGGGGAGGACTTATATTCATGGGATGTAATGATTGCCCCATTTTCCGTACTCACCGATACCTTTATCATCATCAATTTAAATATAATAAAGGGGTTCAAAAACAAAGAACATGAACAAAACCTCAAGTCACAAGGAGGTATGACAGAGGGAAAAGTACCGAGGGGGGGTCTAAAAAAATGAAGACCAAGAGAATACCCTCTTAGGATGTTAACCCCTATTGGTTTCAAACTCTGGAAGTCATGAAAATAAACGTACTCCGTTCCAGGAAATTCAAGAGAAGCCAAATAGTCAGCCACCCTATTGCCTTCCCGCCAAGTGTGATAGAGCTTACTATGGGTGCTGAGAAAAGAGCGACACTTACGAATGAAATATTCAATCGACCAAGGAATAGGTCCAATGTCCTGAATGGCATTGTGGACAATCAGGGAGTCGGTTTCAGCTTCCGTGATATGGAGGTTGTGCTGCTTACAGACAGAGAGCCCCATGTACATCATCTTTGCCTCTGCCACAAGTGAGGTTCCATGTCCTAACCGGGCAGAGAAAGCCAGGAGCACCGACCCAAAGGAGTCACGTACAATTCCACCTCCAGTCATTATTCCAGCTTTGCAGGAACCATCAATATTAATTTTAAGCCCCCGATCCGGAGGAATCCACCTTACCCAGTTTCCTGAAGGCAGATTAGTGGAGGTAGTAGGGTTATGAGAAAACCATTTAAGACGTTGTAGTGTAGGAGTATCTTTATAAAACTTGAGGGCCTTGCTCATGTCGAGGAGGAGATAACAGGTTCTGGAGATAATTCCTCATTCGGAAGACACTTCCCCTTCGAAAACGTTTTTGTTTCGTGCATCCCATAAACACCAACATCCATCCTGTAGTATAAGATTCCTTGCTTTTCTTTCAGGACTCGCCGCATCTGAGCCATGAAACCAGCGGGCCATGAAAGTCTCCTCCCTCATGTGTGGAACATATATTACCGTGAATTCACCAAAAAAGTTCCAAACTGCCATTGCCCACTCGCTTTCAAAAAATAGGTGCCTTGATGTCTCCTCCTGCTTCCCCAGACAACAAACACACCTGGACGCCATTTGCACGCCGCACCTTTTAACATTTTCGTCAGTGGGGAGTGCTCTGTTTCGCATTCTCCAGACCAGAAAGTTAAACTTTGACAGGCAGAGGTTATCCCAAAGAGTATCATTCCAGGGGTCACCTACATCAGGGTGTGATATTGTTCCCCAGTACACCTTGGTGGAGAAATTCCCTGAAGAGGACGGAGTGAAGACACATTTGTCGGGATGAGATGGAAGTTCAATAAGATGAAAAACCTCCTACTGATCGCGGTCCAAAATAGCATTAGTGAAAGAAGGAAAACAGGAAGCCTCCCTGAAAGTTATGTTCGGAACAGGACATCCCGGAAATCCAAGGATCGTGCCGCTCCAGTTGTCATGCCAGAAGGAGATGTCGCCTGAGCCAATAATCCACCGAACCTGAGATGATATGGAGGTGATCCATGAAGCAACCGCCTTCCAGAGGTTAGAGGATTGGAGCACAGTCGAGGTTCCCTCTTTACTGTAGCATGCATGCATGGAAGTTCCCCACAACGAGCGCTTCTCTAGGACTTCCCAGGAGAGCTTTGCATGCATGCATGCAATGGTATCCTGAAGACTTCTGATATTAATCCCCCCATCACTGCTAGGCCTCGCCATCCTATCCCAAGACACCAAGTACCGTTTTCCTTTGCAATGGGGATCCCATATGAAACCTGCAAGAAGTTTTTCCAGGCTTCAGATAACTCTCTTAAGAGCTTTGATGGCCGAAAGAGCGTGCACCAGAGTGGAGAGGAGAACACTATTGACCAATGTAATTCTCCCCCCGAATGAAAGGTATCTGTTTTTACAGTTGAGAATTTTCTCAGATATTCTTTTAATGAGGGGATCAAAGTCCCGGATAAGAAGGGATTTTGAGGATAGAGGGGCTCCCAAGTAGTTCATAGGAAACTCAGCTTTTTGGATTCCCAGAGTGTTGACTATAGTGAGGATCCGAGTATCCGGACATTTGTTCGAAATGAAGAAAGTACTCTTGCTCCGGTTGATGACTTGACCACTCCACTTGCTGTACTCCTCCAACACCCTGTTGAAAGCCCTCACTGACCTTTTTGAAGCATTGAGGAAGACTATAGAGTCATCCGAGAACATGAGATGAGAAACCGGATGAAGATGCATTCTTCTATCAAAAGGTAGAATATCACCGCTTCTAACATTTTTCTAAATGAGGCGGCTAAGGATGTTATGAGTGATGATGAAGATAGTCGGCAAAATGGGGTCTCCCTGTCGTAGACCATGAGACGTTTTGGAGAAACCGAAGGATTTTCCCATGAAGATTAATGACATCCATGTTGAGCTGAAGCAACGGAATATCAAATCAATGTTCCACGTGGACAAACCCATACCCTTCATAACTTTGATGATGAAGGCCCATTTGACTCGATCGTATGACTTACTCATGTCTAACTTGACAACCATGTTGGATCCCCGGGTATTCCGGTTGATATCTCTGATCAATTCGTGGTAAAGGGCTATAGCCCCTTGAATAGACCGGCCCCGAATGAACCCGTGCTGCTCGGGAGAGATGCAGATAGGGAGATGCATGGCCAAGTGGGTATTAAGGATACTGGCGAGTATTTTGTAAGGAATATTGCACATGCTGATCGGGCGAAAGTGATCAATGGAAGAGAGGGATTTATATTTCGTAATAAGCACTACAGAAGTAGCGCAGGCCACGCGAGGCAGCGGACCTCCACAGAAGAAGTACTGGATCAGCTCAATGAGATCTCCTTTCACAGTCTCCCACGATGCTCTATAAAACTCTCCAGTAAACACATCCAGCCCAGCCGCGCTATCAGGGTCAATCTTCTACATGGCCTCAAAAATTTCCGCCTCCTGAGGAATTACACTCAGTGCCACATTGTCCAGATCATTATATGTAGACTGTATAGTATCAAAGAAGCCATAAGCATCTTCCGGGTATCCAGGTGAGGAAGGGTCACGAGGACCAGACTCACTGACAGCTTCACTTCCATGATTTGTGGTGGTGCTGGGATTGTTCTACTAAACTTTTGATATATAAAAGAATGCGTAGAACCTGAATAAAAAATTACGTTTGCTATTTTTGAATGAATAACTAGCGTACCTATCACCACTTCCTTGTTGGGGTTCACTTCTGCATAAGTGATGGAAAAAGCTCTTCCTTGCTGCCTTGGAGGTTGTTGGTTGTCTCCGAAAACCCTTGGATTAGGGCACTGATTTGAAAAATGACCCAGTTCTTTGCATTTTTAGCATTGAACAATGCATTGAGGTTTGAACGGAGCATTCCTCTCCTCTTTCGCAGCTGCGGGTCTTTCTTGCCGACAGTTAATAGCTAGGTGCCCTTCTCTTTTACACCTGAAGCATTTCCTCATCCCCTTAAGGCAATTTCCAGGGTGCTTCTTTTTGCACTTTTGGTAAGTGGGGTGCTGGATCTTCTTAGCACCATTGGATTTATCAATCATTCCACCAACATTTAAGTCCACCTTATGCTTCTTATCCCCATGATACCCCTGCGATTCTTCGATCTCCATTTCGACCTTGAGGGAACATTGGACAATTTTTTCATAGCTGTCGAAGTCACAGATCACTAATTCTTTCTGCAGGATAGGCTTCAGCCCACTAAAGAAGCGGTCAACCATGAATTTGGGGGTAATAAAAAAGACAAAAGCGTATCATGAAAGCCTTGTGATGTTTTCCTCGTACGCTCCAACAGATTATTCATCTTTTTTCTTAAGGGAAAGGAAGTCCCTTTCCATCTTAAGACGGAGGGTGCACGGAAAATATTTATCGAAAAACATCTTCTGTAAATCATTCAATTCCAATGCCTCGATCTCCTCCTCAGGTTTTGTATTTTTGATCAACGTCCACCATTGATCAGCTTCACCCTCCATACGATAAGCTGCCAAGAGAACCTTCTCTTGTTCAGAACATTGAAGGATGGAGAAGATCTTTTCAATGGAGTTGATCCATTGTTCAACGATCGTGGGATCAGATGATCCACTAAAAGTAGGAGGCCTTTGTCTCATAAATCTCTCGATAGCGACTTGTTCTTTCTTAGGTGGGTTTGGACGTTCCTCTTGACCCATGTTTCTATTCAACGCTTGAGTTAACTTAGAGAGAAGTGTGACAAAGTTTGCGATTCTTGCTCTCATTGGATTGGCCATCTCATTAATACAGTCATCACACTGATCTTCACATCAGTTGTTAGCCCTAGTCCTCCTATTATCGGCCATTGGCTGGAATAAAAGTAATCTTAGGGGTAACACATAAAGGGTAATCCAAAAAAAAAGTTGATGACTTATAAATAAACTTTCATTTCCTTAACTCATGTGTCTATAGGCTTCAGTCTATGCTTTTCATGATCTACTTTCTAACATATATTCTTAGGGGAATTTTTTTAATTACCTAAATAAGGGTTCATACTAAGCTTGTGAATTTACCAAATAATATCCCCCGGGAGTGTCGTAACCAAGAGTGCAGCAAGGCCCGTTGTCGTGCACCAGTTCCCGTTTGAGTCTAGCTCAAAGCGGTGTTTTCGGGTTTTACCCCTAGGATACATCTATGCCAGAGCCGCCTCTACCTGCTCGTATCCAGACAGGGATGTATTTGCTTGATAACCCACTTACTCAATACTCACCAAAACTTAGGGACATTTTTATTGTACATAGTCTTGTATCTAAGGCTTTACTAGGGTTTTCTAATCCTAATCCCAAAAATAACCAAACCTATCCTTTGATACCAACTATGACAACCCTTATTTTTATTACAACTTAAACATGATTTATTACATAAAACATCACTTGATACAACAAATAATATCGAGAGTTTTAGTTTATCTGGGGATTAGGATAATTACATAAAAACTTAAAACATGAAATACAACATCTTTATAGAAAACTTTCTTTACATGACCATTACACTCCTTCGTACTTAGCATTGCATGAGATAACCTGAGGACATGCATAAGAAAAGGGTGAGCTATAAAGCCCAGTAAGGGAGTACACATGGAATAAAATGAGGAGTACAATACTTGTTAGACAATAGGAATATCAATATAGAATAAGAAAAACATGAACATAAAGGCATGATAAAGCATGATAATCATAACATGGAAATGTGGCAACAACACTTAACATGGAATTAGCATGAGCACTGCTCATTTCACATGGAGCATGAGTAAATCCTCATTGCACATAAAGCACGAGTAAACCCTCATTGCACTTGAATTAGCATGAGTCAACACTCATTAGACATGATGTATCATGATACTATACTTTACCCAATGCATTGGAGCGCTATAAGGGTGCACCCTTCTTAAACATTTCATTTCATGCATAAGTGTGCCACATGGATCATAAAACATGGATTCATAAAACATAATAACTTATTCCATGATAAAAGAATGTGGAATTCATACATTAAAAATTATAATCAATAAGTAAATGTGCATAAAGGTCAATACCCTTGATGGAGAAATGGGCATGGTATTCACTACACAATGACATTGGCTTAGAAAATCTGTGCGATTTTGGCAGCGTAACGACGTGACATAAGAATTCCTAAAAATGGTTGATGAGAGAGAAAGGGGTTCCTCATCATATTTACATGTAATGTACAGTATGGAGTTCATATAGATACATGTCCCAATATTTTTAATGGAATTTAGATTCATGATACAAAAGTATTGCTTGAATGTAAAAGAGGAGAGAGAAGTTCCTTTCAGAATTTCGGCATAGTAACGGGTGTACAAGGGAGGCATTTAATGAGAGAGAAAGGGTCTCCCATCATTCAAACATAAAGAGGGAAGTATGAGGGAGGTGCAGAACCATACCCCAACATTCATAATTGAAATTAAAATGGAAAAACAACTTAAAGAAAATTTGGCAAAAATGGGAAAGGAAGAAAAAAACCCTTAATTGGAAGTTTCCTTCCAAAGGATAGAGAGAGTCTTGTGAGAGGCTTCTTGGGAGCTTGGGGAACCTTGGGAGGATTCTAGAGAGAGTAGGGAAGAGTTTGGACGAACTCCAAAGGATTTTATTGAGGAGGAAGTGGGATCTTGGGTGGGTTTATATAGGAAAGGTGAGGGAATTCTTTATTATTTAGGTTTGGGACCACTTATATTAAATTAATCCAAACCACAAACCATCCCATGGTTTTTGCCCATGGTTATTGGCAAAGGGAAGAGGAAAATAATATTTTATAAGCCCAAGGTCCTAAATTCTTAAAATATTAGGGTTACTTATGTGGAGGTGAGTCACACTCCCATGGAAATTAATTTAAAAAGACAAGGTGTTTAATAAGTCTTGAGGGGTCCATTAATGCTTTGAAAAGTTATCCAAACAAACAAAAAATCACATTATTTTAATGGTAAACCATATATTGTCCTAACATAAATATTATAGTTTTTTATAACATCACTATTGGGTCATTATGGTGTCATAAAACACATTATTTATTTAAATGGTATTTAATTTTTACTCAAAAATTTGACAGTCTCAGAAAATTATGAAAAATTAACCATTGGATAATTTCGACGTCCTGATTCCAAAAAATAACATTTATTTTATCGAAATAATTTTCTAAATATGTTAATTTTCACTTTTAAAATAAAAACAAACATTTATAAAAAATTCATGGGTTTTGACAAAAAAGGCTTTCAAACCTTAATAAAAATTATAATTTCATTCATAAAATTATATGATCATTTATATATAATAAAATTAATCTAATAATAATAATAATATTTTATTAAAATATTATTTAATTAAAAAATCCCTTAATTTAATGAAATAGATTTCTTAATTAAATAATAACTAAAAACACCATTTGTACTTTAAAAACTATTTACAGTGTATCAATAATGACAAGAAATTATATTCATTATTATATACAAAAATAATGTACATGAACATAGTACTAATGATTAGTTACATAACCCCTTAAAACAGCCTCATAAGACCTAAGGGTAAGGTGTGTGATGGCGACAGACTCTGGGGGTGGCTCGGATAACATCGCTCGAGTGGTAATTTCTATCAACTTACACTTCTCCCGTAGACGGTCCCGTTTGAGCTTGACATTGTGAAGCTCAGCTTGGGCTTGGTCAAGAGCGAAGCCCAAGGACGCCACCTCTTTTCCGAGATCCGATAAATGGTCTTCGTATGGGGCAATTCTACTGGATGAGGCCATCACTTCCTTTGTCTAAGTAAAATTGGATGTGTTAAAGCCCTATATTTATACTAATCATGTGATCACTATTCAATGACTATAAATGTAACGGTCACAATTCTTATCATAAAACAAATGAAGTTGAAATTTTATAAAAAAAATTTATATAAATATACATTTAATAAGATCAAGAGGGATTTTACATTAATGAAACTTTGGGGCATTACAAAAACATCATAAGCACTCCCAAAATCACCCAGATATACTTGTCTCAAACTCAATATCATGAATTTACAACCTCAAAACTATCTATAGAACTCTACTCAATGATCAAAGGTAACACACACCCAAGAGAACATAGTCCATGAGTTCAACCATCCAAGATAGAATTTTTCTGATAGATACATTTTATCATGAACAACCCTACCATCCCTGATGGTACGTTCGAGATAAATTTCTCCATCACGAACATCTCGGTAGGTCAAATGTAGTTCCCATCACTAGAGTTCTTATCACCATTATCTTTCGCTCTGTGCAAGGTCATAAGAACCCAAGTGGAGAGGCACATCCCCCACAATTACATGTATTTGGAGGAGAACTAGTACATACCAAGAGCCACGTGCATCCTCTCTAAAGATTGAGAGTGGAGGGACTCAGACCATGCCACTACCCTATAGTTGAGGGAGAACTGGCTACCAACCATCCTGTGAAACCACTAAAGTACCCATTGATAGATGACCACACCTCATTGTGTCAAGGGAACACTAACTAATAACTAGGTTTCATGCAAAAAAAGTAGAGATCTATCTCCTTGTAATTGTGATCCACAATCAAGGGAGGTCCTACTCTAGTGGAGGACTCATTCCCCGTTTCTACTCGAAGAAGGTGGAGTACCACTCCAATGATAAATGACCTACACCCTATATAGAGGGGCGTTTCAGATATACTAATATGATCACAATTGGGAACCCACACCCTGACACGATAGGGGAGTACTAAACATAGAATAAATGACCCACACCTTGGTATGAGAGGGGAGTACCGACTCTATCTGTATGATCACTATGCAGGACCTTCACCCTAACTCGACAGGGGAGTACTAAGCTCGGAATAGAGTACTCGCACCCTAGAATGATAGGGGTGTACTAAATATGCATGAAAATTGTTTTGATTAGCCAATAAAAATATATATGTTAATTGCATTTTAATGGTATTAAATTTTCATTTTTGATCTTATGGGGTTGAGTTAGTGGATTTTAATTTTGAACATTTATTCTCATCATTTGTGCACTTCATGCCTAATGTACATCAATTTAGGCCCAATGATTCATCTGATTTTAAGGAATGTAAATATCCATATTTTAATTTGATATTTTCAGAAATTTATCTAAACTTAAATATGAAAATTTTTTATTTAGGGATCAATGGAGGATTCATAAAGGATGATGGGGATATTTGTCTATGACAGGAAACAATTCTGGAGAAGGCAGATTGCACACCATCCCACTGATGAAAATTTGGGGCCCAAAATATAGACCCACTGAATCCCAAACTTCATGGTATGATAGAAGACATATATAGGAACATATAAGTATGCAAGAGATAGTGATAATTAGGCCTCTATTGTGGTTATTCAGGTGGCCCAAGTTAGAGATTAAATTCTGTGCCAGATTCTACAGCCCAGAAAAACAGCCCACCAATTTAATCATATCTCAGCAACCACAAATTCATTTGGGCTGAAATTTTATAGAGCGCTAGTAGAAATCAGGTTATTAACTTTTGTCTTATATGGACCACTATAATTTGGAGATCTAGAAGTCCATATAGGCACGTCTGTTCAGTGGATGGATGGCTGCCACTTCGAGTCAAGGATAAAGAAGTCCACTCTTCCTTACTTTCCACCACCCTAAGCCGACCATAATCAACTAGGATTATTTTTACTGTGCGAGGCCTGAGCCAAGGCTCCCAAAATGCCTATTTAATGCAGTGGTGATGATTTATTTAATGATATTTGGTGTTAGGTTTCATTGTAGTTTTATGCTGCCGCTTTGTGTTTGTAATCACATTTATTTCTCATTTAAGTTTTTTAATTCACCTTATTTTCTTAATAAAAGTTATTCATTTACTCTTATTTTGTTCTTATAAATATCATGTTGATACCTGTTCTTAAAAGTGTAAATTTATTCACACCATAATTTTTATATTTATCACACAACAGTGGAGTGATCGATTTTTTTGTTGTTTTTTACTTCTTCAATTCCACCCTCGTAAGTCTACTTCTCACTTCCATTGAACACATGCCATCAATAGAGGGCTAAATCTTTTATGGTTTGATCCAAGGGAGTATAAAGGGGCTATATTGAATGTTATTTCTCACTCTCTAAATGTTTATTAATTTCTTTTATTTGAGTTTCTTTTATTTAATGATTTTCTCTCTTCCTCTTCCATATTGAAATTAATCACCCCAATTTTATGTGATAATAAGATCATTTACATTGGAGTGCTCATGAAAATGATCCAACAAGTGTATAGGTGATTAGAATGTGTTTTTGAAGGTTTTTAACTAGTAGGTTATGATGTTAGTTTGAATTCATTGAATGAATCATTCTCAAGTTAATGAAATTGAAATCATTAAAAAAGGAATTCATCCAATCCACCCTAAGCGATAACCTATGATCAACTCATTATCTTAATTTGAATTAAATTAAATCTGTTATTGATACTTTAAACCCATCTAAAATCAACCCAAATTTTGCAACTTCGTATCAAAAAATCCATCACATAGGTTGTGTATCTTAGGTATCTTCTTAGGTCTCAGTGGATTAGACAACCCAATCTAGACTACAAGGACCGTTCTACCTTCATCTATTGGGTAAATTTGAGCATAAATAAAATATTGGCACCATTGTGGGGGACCAAGTAAGTACCTTAGACCAAAACCTTCTTTCCTCACCCCCATTATAATATTCTCACCCATGATCTCTTATCTTGTCCCTTTCTTTCTTTTTTTCCTTTTGGCGCATGTCTGCCTACACCCGCGATAATTCAAACAGACTAGTTATGGTGGAAAGTCCTAGGATAGGGGAGTCAAGTGAACCTAGTGGATTGTTTCCATTAGTTCCTAATCTCTTTGATACTCTAGAGTCAAAAATTGAGCCCATTTAAATGGAATGTCTTCAAAGGAACCAACTCATAAACCCAGGTGGAAATCAAATGGGAAAACAAAATCAAGAAGCGCCAAACCTAGGGAATGTAGTCGATCAAACCATGAATGAATACCTCACTCCATCTTGGACCAATTACCCCTCATGAATTAGACAAAAATACCTAGGAGATACCAATTACATCTTTAATCCCAATGTACTAAACCACCTTCCAACATTTCACGGGATGGAGTCTGAGATTCCATACCTTCATGTCAAAGAGTTCAATGACATTGTTGAAACCATGTGCCCACCACATCAACTAGAATCAGCTAATATGAGGATATTTTTTCTCACTAAAGGATAGATCAAAGAATTGGTTAAAAAATATGATACCTTCATCAATCAAATCTTGGGACCAATTACAAAGATAATTCTACAAAAAATACTTTCCCCACCACAAAACAATTGCACTTAAAAAGAGCATCCAAATATTTTTTGAAAAAGAGGGAGAGTCATTCTATAAAACATGGGAGAGGTTCAAAGACACCCTAAACATGGTTCCAAATCATGGTTTTTATATACCTAAACAAGTGATAATTGTTTATGAAGGTTTGGGATCGGGGAACAAAGAATTCATCGACATGATGTGTAATGGAACTTTTTAAAACAGAGCCCCAAATGATGCTTACAAGTATATGGAACGCCTTACTGAACAAAACCCAACATGGGGAACTTCACCTTATTCTAAAAAGCCACAATGAACTACTGGAATTAATACACTTAGAGAAGAGTAAAGCCTTAGGGCTAAAATCACAGCACTCTATAAGAAGGTTGAAGAGATAGACCTTAGGAAGGTCCATGAAATCCAAATTATAGACCCTGTTTGTAAATTTTTTGACAAATATGACCATAAGACAAACAAAATCCCAACCATTCTATCCATAAAAAATGTTCTTTTAGGAGGACCCCCAATGGAAGTAAATGCTTTGAACTTTCAAAAGCCTCAATACCAAAACACCTTCAACCCAAGTTATAATGACCACCCAGGCTTCCATTGGAAAGGTAACCAACAACCTAGCCAGCCATAGGGACAAAATCCTTACCCCAATCAAAACTACCAAACCAATTACTAGTTCCAAACCTAACCTATCCAATACCAACAACCACCAGTAAATTTTCAACAAACCATGCCACCTCCAAAATATCCTCCCTAGGATATACCAATCTTCTCAAGCACTAACCCAAACTATTCCATAAATCCTACTAGAACAAGTTTGAAAAAAAATGGAAATGATGAACTCAGAAGTCCCTTCCCTAAAACAATAAATTCAAACCATCAGAACTGGAAAGGCACCCATGCCTACACAATCCATTCCACAACAAACAATAAGAGGAGAGTCAAGTTTCACTCAAACAAATCATGAAAAACAATAGGATGTGACTGCTTTAAGAAGTGTGAAATCAATGGAGAAACCTGAAAAACTTATTTAGAACCCATATGAAGATTCAAATTTGGATGAAAATTCAAATGAACCAAATGATCAAACTAAAAACACGATAACATTTTCAAAGAAACAACTCTTCAACAAACAACCCCACAACCTGCACCATTTACTCAATGCATGAGGGGGAAAACCAAGCCTGAATTGAGTAAAAAATTGAGGAAAATATTCTCAAAAGTTAAGTTGAACATTCCAATCCTCAATTTTATTCAAACCATTCCTTCATACTCGAAATACATTAAGGACTTCTGCACACTTAAAATGAAATTCTCACATAAGAACTAAGTCCTTATAGCAACAAATGTTAGCACAACAATCCAAGGAACCCTTCCACCAAAGATGAAAGACCCTGGTTTCCCTTACATCAATGTTGAACTAGGAGAGAGAAAAGTTGTCAAGGCCTTGTGTGACCTAGGCGCTGCTGTCAATCTCATTCCCTATGTTGTCACTGCTAGTTAAGCCTGGAGGAGCTCAAACCCACATCTGTCACACTTCAACTTACTGATCATAGCATTAGGGTTCCAAAGGGGATTTTAAAGGATGTTCTAGTATAAGTAGAAAAATTCATCTACCCTGATAACTTCATTGTCCTTGACAATAATCCTAACTTAAGAAACAAGGAACAAACCCCAATCATCCTTGGTCGTCCCTTCCTTGCAATAATCAATTCTATTATCTGAGTCTGAAATGGGAATATGACCATCACCTTTAGAAACATGAGTCTAGACATGAACATATATAATGTAAGCTCAAAAATAGGGGATGATGAGGAAATTTATGAAGTAAAAATGATAGGAAGCATTGATAATGAATCCATAGAACATCAAGGAATATTTGATGGATATTTAAGTCAGGATGAGATTGACTTTTTTTGTTCACATGAAGGAAGTTTATCTCTTTGGATTGAATCATTTTCAAATTTCTCTTATTATGAATTCTTAGGTCCAAAAATCAGTGAAATCTTTCATGAAACCACTTTCATGGAGACCACTCCAACTTCCATCCATAAATATGATCAAGCCAATCTAGTAGCTGAAACTTCTACATGTGGGGAATCAATCCTATCTAAAACTCTATGAAAAAAAATTGATCTTGATCCAATGTCCCAATCTTCTACTGAAATTATGAACCAAATTGATCTTGATTTGAAGGAACTTCTTATTGCACTCAAGTATGCCTTCCTATGGGACAATCAAACACATCTTGTTTTCATTTCTTCTTCTCTTTAATCCAATCATGAAAGGATGCTTCTAGATGTCCTTAGGAGACATAAGAAATCCATTTTTTGGACCCTGTCTGATATTCCATGGATTAGACCACTTATAGGGACTCATAAGATTGATCTGGAATCTGATTCAAAGCCACATCATCAACCTGAACTAGGAATCAATCCTAATATCATGGAAGTAGTGAGAAAATAACTTCTGAAATTGTTAAAATATGGTATCATCTATCCCATAGCTGAGAGTGAGTGGGTGAGCCTAATCCAAGTGGTTCAAAAAAGGCTAGAATCTCATTGATAACCAATGAGGATGGAGAGATTCTTCCAACAAGGGTGAGTAGTGGCTGGAGAGTCTGCATCAACTATAGAAAGATAAACTCATTTAATAAGAAGGACTGTTTCCCCTTACAATTCATTGACCAAGTCCTTGAGAGAGTTTCATGTCATGCCTTCTACTATTTCTTAGATGGGTACTCGGGGCATAATAAAATTGAGGGCTCCCTAGAGGATCAAGGGAAGACTACATTCACATGTTCATTTGGTACCTTTTCTTTCAAATGCATGCCCTTCGGGTTATGCAAAGCCCCTCGAACCTTCTAGTGGTGCATGATGGGGATATTCGAAGACATGGTATGGGATTTTCTTGAGGTATTCATGGTTGACTTATCTGTATTTGGGGATACATTTGAGGGATGTCTTAGGAATGTGGAGAGAGATTTTCCAAGATGTGAAGAAACAAATCTGGTCCTAAACTGGGAAAAATTCTATTTCATGGTTAAATAGGGATTAGTCCTTATCCATATAGTCTCAGGTAGGGGGATTGAAGTTGATAAAGTAAAGGTTGACATCATTTGTCACCTTCCATCATCCAAAACTATTAAGGAATTGAGGCATTTCTTAGGAAATGCTGGTTTCTATAGAAGATTCATCAAGGACTTTAGTTCAATCTCATATCCCCTTTGTGCTCTCCTAGTAAAGGATGCTCCATTTGTTTGGACAGAAAGCTGCGAGGTTTAATTCTCAACCCTCAAATCCTCTCTCACCTCTCCTCCCATTATTAAATCTTCAAATTGGAACATTCCTTTCGAACTTATGTGTGATGCCAGTGACTTTTCTGTAGGAGCTGTGTTAGGACAACATTGTGATAAAACTCCTTATGTCATTGCTTATTCAAGAAAATACTTAAATGATTCCCAAATCAACTACACCACCAATAAAAAGGAGTTAATTTCTATTGTGTTTTACTAAGAGAAGTTTAGGTCCTGCCTCTTAGGATCCCCCATAATTGTGTTCACTGACCATTATACACTAAAATACCTCTTCCAAAAACAAGATACCAAGGCTAGACTGATTAGGTGGGTCTTTATCTTACAAGAATTTGACCTCAAAATCAAGGATAAAAAAGGTGTTGAAAATTTTGTATCTGATTATCTCTATAATATGGAATTAAAAAACCACTCAAATCACCTTTCTACGTCTGATTCATTCCCTGTTAAACACCTATACTCTATGAGTGATAGCCCTTGGTATGCCGACATAGCCAATTTCTTAGTTACATGAGTCATTCCAAAATTGTTAGGGACTCAATCTCAAAGGAAATTCCTTTCTGATGTTAGGCACTATGTGTTTGATGATCCATACCTCTATAAGTTTTTCCCTGACCAATTCATTTGGTGGTGTGTCCTAGAATATGAACAAGAGCCTATCCTTAAATTTTTTCATGGTGAGGCAAGTGGAGGTCACATTTCCTCTAAGAAAACATCTATTAATATTATTCAGTGTGATCTATTCTGGCCCACCCTCTCAAGGGAATCCTACACATTTTTTCAAAGATGTCCTTGGTGTCAACAAGTAGGGTCCATCACAAAAAGAAATCAAATGACACCAACTCCCATCTTAGTGGTTGAAATCTTTGACTGTTGGGGAATTGATTTCATGGGTCTCTTCCCAAACTCTAGAGGATATATTTAAATTCCCTTTTCTATTGATTATGTCTCAAAATGGGTTGAGGCTATTCCCACAAAATCCAATGATCATCAAACTATGATTAGATTCCTAAATGAAAAAATGTTCTATAGATTTGGAATTCCTAGGGCTATCATTAGTGATCTTGGAACTGATTTTTGCAATCATCCATTCTCATAACTCATGGAAAAGTATGGAATTTATCACAAAGTGTCCACTGCTTACCACCCATAGAAAAATGGTTAATCTGAGTAATCTAATCGAGAAATCAAACAAATTCTTGAGAAAACTGTTAATGCATCTAGGAAAGATTGGTCGAAAAAAATCTTAGATGCTCTTTAGGCCTATCGAACCATATATAAAACCATTTTAAGAATTTCCCCATATAGGTTGGTTTGTGGTAAAGCATGAAATTTCCTAGTGGAGATTGAACATAAGGCTTTTCGGGAAATTAATAAAATTAATTATGTCCTCTCATTAGCTGAAAAAAAGGAAATTAGATCTCAATGAACTTGAGAAACTTAGGATGGAGGCTTATGAAAATTCAATGATCAATAAAGCTAAAGTACCAGCCTACCAATCTAAAAATATTAAAACCAAACACATTGTACCAGGTTAACCTATTTTTTTATAGTTCTAAACGTCATTTACACCTGGGAAAGTTGAGGTCTATATGGTCAGGTCCATACATAGTGTATAAGATGTACCCCCATGGGGATGTTCAAATTCAAGATCCCACCAATGGTCAAACATTTAAAGTTAATGGTCATAGAGTCAACCCATTCAAAAAACCATTCCAAAAACATGAAGTTAATGAAGAATTATATGAAACTACCTTAGATGCTGAAAATAATTGATCAATTAGGGGTCCAAGTCAAGCTAACGATGTTAAACAAAGCGTTTCATGGGAGACAACCCATGGTTTTCAAGTTTCCAATAATTTTGTTGTTTTAATCAACTTAATATTATAAATAGGATTAATGAATAATTTTGATATTTAAAAATAAAAAAATAGATTGTTGACCTGTTCTTCTGTTATTAATATGGAAGGGTATGAAGGAAGAGCGCCATATTCATCTGTGTCACGTGGTGCGATCCTAGAGTAATACCTTACCTAGAAATTTAAAAAGAAGACAATGTATCTTCAGTTCATTTTATTTTTATGTTTTTGTAGGTTAAAATAAAAAAAATATAATAATAATAATAAAATTAAAATCCCACATCATAGGTTATGGGTAAAACCCCGTCACAACCGGTGATGCCTCAGGGACTCGAACCTGGGATCGAAGGGAGATAGGGGAGCGCGCTTACCACTGACCTACGACTTATAGTACTTATTTATTCTATAATTTTTGTATATATACTTATATTATACTTTTTTATTATATGAATATATATATATATATATATATATATATAGTTTTTTTGTTTTTTTGTATTTTTTTCTTCCACTAGGGAATTATCAGAGTGACAGGGGGATCAAGGGATTAAAAGGGAGGATCAAGAATTTCAACTTCAACAAGAAGGTGACTTCATTCCATGATCGTCGTTTTCAATTTCCTTTTTGAAATCTAATTCTCTCCCTCTACCCCCTTCTAAATTTTCATTTCTTTATACACTGGAGAAAATGTTATTTTAAGTTTGGGGGAGATAAAAAAATATTTCTTTTCTGTAAAAAAAATGAATGATTTGAAAAAAAATGTGACTTAATGGAAGGAAAAATATCTTTAACCTAAAACATGATAATAGACATTGTACCCTTTGAAACTGAATATCAAATAATTTAGCATGCCCAAATTCTGATTTTAATCCATTTATATTTCATGAGCATAGATTTTGGAAAGTGTGGCTATCTAATGTGATATTTCATTGTTTATATTTTCATCTAAATAAAAAAAAGAATCACAACGCACGTCCTTTAGATAGTGGGGTATTAGTTTGAGTTCATTATGTCCCCCAAATAAATAGCATAGATTTGGTGATCATTTTAGTTTTAATATGAGTATTCAGAAAAACAATAAATATGCTCTTAGAGCAACGGAATGACCTAATGCGTGGCTTTCGGCACTTGGGGATCGTGATCCCATAGTTGTCTGGCCCAGAGTTAGTAATTGTATCACTATTTATGATAATTTGACTTTGTTTTTGACTAAGTTAACTCAAGATGATGCCCGAGTATGTGGGCTTTACTTGGTGCCCTAAGGTCTTTGAACTCGGGAGTCATCGGTGAAGTCTTGCTATAGGGGTTGACTCTTTTGAGTGCAATTTCAATTACCATGGAAAAATTGAAAAAAACAAACAAACAAAAATACACTGATTTTTTTACTAATCATCATAATATTGAATTGTGATTCCACCTAGCACTTCCATCATTTCCCCTTTGAATAAATATGAACCCTGATGTCTAATGTGATTCACAACACATCATCACTCTTAATTGATATTAGATGAAATATGGTGATGAATTTGAAAAAAGGAATGATCTTGGGATTGGGATATGTTTATGAATCCATCTTGTATTAAAATATTTTTATTGGTTTCATGATTGTTTGGTATAAGGGTTTTTTGTGATCATTTTGTATTAAAATGTTTTTGGAAAAGGGAATTCTAATTTCATATTGTTGAGATACATTTTGCTCAGGACTAGAAAATTTTAAGTTGGGGGGGGGTGTGATTAGCCAATAAAAATACATATTTTAATTACATTTTAATGGTATTAAATTTTCATTTTTGATCTTATGGGATGGTGTTAGTGGATTTTAGTTTTGAACATCCATTCTCATCATTTGTGCACTTCATGCCTAATGTACACCAATTTCGGCACAATGATTCATCTGATTTTAAGGAATGTAATTATCCATATTTTAATTTTATATTTTAGAAAATGGATCTACACTTAAATATAAACATTTTTCATTCAGGGATCAATGGATGATTCATAAATGATTATGGAGATATTTGGTGATGAAAAGAAAACAATTCTGGAAAAGGCGGATTGGACACCAGCCCACTAATTAGAATGAGGGGCCCATAATACAGACCCAATAAAGCCCAAATTTTATGGGATGATAGAATAAATATATAGGAACCTATAATTATTCATTATACAGTTCTAATTCATCATTCATTGTGGTTATTCCGGTGGCCCAATTTAGAGATAAAATTCTGGGCCAGATTCTCCTGTCTAGAAAAACAGCCCACCAATTTAATCATATCATGGAAACCACAAATTCAATTGGGAGAAAATTTTATAGAGATATTTTAGACATCCATATATTAATTTTTACTACTATTACCTAATCTAATTCGGTGATATAGAATTTCATATAAGTGCATTTCTTCGGTGGATGAAAGTTGGCTGCCACTTCGAGTCAAGGATAAAGAAGTCCACTCTCTCTTACTTTTCACCACCTTAGGCCTACCACAATCAAGTGGGATACTTTTTACAGTTTGAGGCTCGAACCAAGGCTCCCAAACTGCATATTTAAGACAGTGGTGTTTAAGTATTTAATGATATTTGGTGCTTGGTTTCATTGTAGTATTATGCTGCCGCTTTGTGTTTGTAATCACATTTCTTTCTCATGTAAGTTGTTAAATTCACCATAGTTTATTAATAAAAGTTCTTCCTTTACTATTATTCTGTTATTATAAATATCTTTTTGATACCGTTTCCTAAAATTTTGAATTTATTCACACCATAATTTGTGAGATTTATCACACAATGGTGGAGTGATCGATTTTTTTGTTTTTTTTAATTTTTCAATTCCACCCTCGTATTTCTACTTCCCACTTCCGTTTAGGACATGTAATCAATGGAGGGATAAATCTTTTATGGGGGTGATACAAGGGAGTAAAAAGGGGCTGTATTTAATGTTATTTTCCACTCTCTAAATGTTTATTAATTTTTTTTATTTGAGTTTCTTTTATTCAATGATTTTCTCTCTTCCTCTTCCATATTGAATTTAATCACTCCACTTTTATGTGCTAATAAGATACTTTAAGTTGGGGTACTCATGAAAATGATCCTAAAAGTGTATAGGTGATTAGAATGTGTTTTTAAGGTGTTTAACCATTAGGTTATGAGGTTAGTTTTAATTCATTGAATTAATCCTTCTAGAATTAATGAAATTGAAATCATTAAAAAAGGAATTAATATAATCCACCCCGAGCGATAAACTAGGATCAACTCACTATCTAAATATGAATTAACTTAAATTTGTTAGTGATACTTTAAACCCATCTAAAATTAACCCAATGTTGGATACTTCATAGAAAAAAATTCATCTCATAGGTTGTGTATCTTAGGTATCTTCTTAGGTCTCAGTGGATTCGATAACCCAAGCTAGACTACAAGGATTGTTCTACCTTCATCTCTTGGGTAAATTTGAGTGTGAATCACGCATATAGAGGACCATTGCCCTATAATGATAGGGGGTTACTAAATCCATGGATAGAGGGCCCGCTCCCTATAACATTTGGTGAGTACCTACTCTATCTGTCCAATAAGTATGGAGGGATCGCGCCTTGGTGAGATCAGGGTGCTCCGTCTCCAACTACAAGAACAACTCAGGTGACTACACCCTAGTCTAACATGGGATTTCTGACCCTAATAGAACTACTTCGTGGGAAGAGGGCCTGCACCCTATATAAAGGGTAGTTCCATATCTACCAATATGAGAGTAAAGGAAACCCACTCCCTTATATGATAGGGGAGTACCATTATCATTATTACTCTAGTAAAACCAATCAAAATACTATGTCAATCAAGAATATCTCAAAAGAGTATTGTGATCATCATTCCATAGGTCACAACACAACCATAGGTAGGGGAATTTCCCCCTGAAGCAGGGTAGAACCACACTAAAATCCTAAAGATTCTTGGGGACCACCATCCTAAGATGATGGGGGGGGGGGGGTACCAACCCTAACATCGCCCTAGTGATCCACCCTAATCACTACACAATTTCAAACACTATTAATTAGTTTTGTTCTTGAATCACACCACATCATATCTCAAAATCCATCCCAAAGGCCACCATCATGTTCTATGTAAAAAACTGCCCTACATAGTCTACTCACAAGCCTAAATCCCAGTCTCAAAGGGGGAGATACACAAGGAAGAAATCTACAAGATAGATACATGGGATGTACAGGGGTACAGATAGTGTTTGACATGTCTTAAACAACTATAAATGTCCTCGGATGCATTGTTTGGGGGTTCATGCAAGCATACATGGCATGTACATGCCGTGCAGGGCATGTACATGCCGTGCAGGGCATGTCTCACCTCAGTCGTGCCCCTGGCCATGTCTTTCCCATGCGTATCAGCCAGTCGTGTCTCATACATGGAATGTACCCCTTGGAACACGACATTTCTTAACTAAATGGCCCTTTTGAACATGCCATCTACCCATGCCTATGTCTATAACCCCATGTTTGTGTCCTCTTTTTGTGTACATTCACACGACCATGTCCTTTGAAACAACTACCCCGGTCATGTCCCATGGCCACACAGCCTAGGATCACTACATGGAGTGTATCCCTAGTACATGGTGTGTAGTCCACAAAATTCATCTTCCCCAAATGGGAAGAACACATAGTGTATGACCCTACACTACACACCATGTTATTAGTAATTTTGAATGGTAGTTTCCTACGAGCTGCCTAAATCACCTAGGTTTTCCCCAAAAATTACATATCGACCCCCATGTGATCTCTAGAAGTCATAATAGGACTCTAAAAATATAAAAATACATCACAAATGGGATTGAGACATAAAAACAAAATCCTCCTACCTCATATTGAAACTCCAAAGCTTTAGGTTTAAATTGCGGTTCGAGAGCTGTTGTAGTATAATCTGGGAACGATCTATGTTAAGATCGTATATCGGTGGTGCCTCTTCTCTTTGGTTTCACCTCGATTCATCCATCGCTCTAACGGTGGGGCCCCCTATTATTTTTCGTGTTCATGCTAGGGGGGTTATTGGATTTATTTTTATTAAATAAATAACCCTATATTTAACACCTCGCTAATGACTCACCATCAACCCAATACCCAGTACTGATAAATTTTATGTCCCAACTAGGCCAAACATCACATTCTGAACTCAACCATTATCTCATATTACCAATTTGAGACTCTGTATGAGATTTATTCCACGTTTATAAAGAAATAGAATATGTATGATATAATATATTTAAAATTTTAAATATCCCCACACCAAGTCTCTCCAGGACCTGAAATCCCACACCGACTCAGCACGGGGCTTCAAAAATATTCATAGAAATATTCTAAAGACTTACAGGTCAAAACCCGTATCACTATGACATTTCTTATTATTTTTCGTGACGCTGATGTAATAATGTCCTAGGGTATCTTACTATTTCATTTAAAATATTTATTAATCCTTTGTGTATTTAGATTTTTACACTAATACCATTACTTTCAACAGTACTCATATTCACAAGATAAAATAGATTTATTTAGAAATGACCGGGCATCATAATTGGAGTCAAAATGTACATATATATCATGAATATGTGACTTCAAACTAATTATTAATTCAATTTTCTTATTTTTTTATCTACGTTTTTTAAGTGAATTTCCTCATCATTTTTATCTGATACTTATTTTGTAAATTTTCACAAAGATCTTGAAGAAAGGAATTCATCAACCTGGTTGATTCACTCATGTACTATGATCATGCACTCAACTTGTATGATGCACTTATGATGATGCAATTTTTTTCTCCAATGCAATTAGCATTCTAGTTTATCAAAAAAATTGTTAGATAACCTAGTATGTTGAATGCACTATAGGATAAATAGAGATAGTGAAATAAACCATGAATTAATCCGATACATGGTGTACCTGGTATGACTCAAATTGTGAGTTTTTAGTTTAAAATTGACATTTTATTGATGCATTGTTTCATTTTTATGTTTAATTAATTCTTATAGTATTACTAACATAAGAATTGTTTTTCTTATACAGGTAGATTCTTTTTCTCTAGTTGGGGTGGTTTGTTTGAAGTTGCACGTACTCATGAGATATTGGACTTCGAGTAAGAAATTAAGATACTAAAAATAAGGAAATTTTTAAGAGTAAATACAAACCTCAAGAAAAGGTGAACTCCTTCTACTTATTTAGTTAAATTTTTCACTATTTTATCTACTATTTTTAAGTTAATTTACTTATCATTTTTATCTAAAAATTATTTATTTTTTTCACAAATCTTTTGGAAAGTCATTTCTTGAATTCAAATTTCTGCAACAAGATAGAAAAGAGAGAACATGTTGTTTTTGGATGAGGTATTTTAGGAAACATGGGTTTTCCTCTTACATTCTAATGGAACATATTCCCTCTTTTATAACTTGTTGCAGATTGTTGAAATAAAATCACACATCATGTACTCAATCATTCTCACCTCAATATAATACACATTGTACCAAGTATAACTCAAATTGTGCTGTTTTAGATTAAGAATGAAATTTTATTAACTTATTTTTTCATATTTTTGTTTAATTTATTTATTTATATTATTAATAACATTAGAATTTCTTTCTTATACAGGTGGATTATTTTTCTCGAGTGGGGGTGGTTTTTTTCAAAACTGCTCATTCTTGTGAGAGATTTTACTTTGAGGTTGTAACCAAGATAATGGAAATAATTAAATGGTTCAATAATTCATGACTCAATATGATTCATAGGGTTCTCGGTATGGATTATACTTTAAGTTTTTAGTTTATAATTTACATTTTAGTTGAAAATAAACATCACATACTGGAAAATGAGAAAATGAATTCATATTATTTTGATTATTTGGGAAAATGATCTAAAAATCATTTGTGATATGTAGGAATCAACCACACCTCAATCAGAATCACGGTGTGACCCATTTGACTCAAAGTGTGTTTTTTATTTAAAATTGAAAATTTAGTAAAAAAAGACAAGTTTCAAACTCAAAAAATAGAGAAAACATATTCATATTGTTGTGATACTTTAATAAATTGATCCATAAGTCATTTTTGATGTGTAGGAATTATTTGTACCTCAATCAGACACATGGTGTTCCCAGTTTGACTCAATGTGTCCATTATCAGTCTAAAATTGAAATTTTTGTTCCAAACATGTTTCACTCACTGAAAACCAATAAAACACATTTAGTATGTATTGATAATTTAGGAAAACTATCCACAATTCATTTGTGATGTTTAGAAATTAGTCTCTCATCAAACAAATACAATGTTACCAGTGTAACCCCAAGTGTGTGTATTTAGTTTAAAATGAAATTTTAGTAAAAAACACAAGTCATATACACAAAACCAAGAAAACAAATTCATAATGTTTTGATAATTTATTACAATGATCTATATTTCTTATGTAACATTTAGGAATCAACCACACCTCAATCTGACACACGGTGTGGCTGGTATGACTCCAAGTGTGTCTTTTTATTTCAAATTGACATTAATTTTAGTAAAAGGACAATGGATGTACTCTAAATAAATAAAACACATTAAGCTTATTTAAATACTTTATAAAAAAGTTCCATAAGTCATTTGTGAAATGTATGAATCAACCACACCTCTATCCAATAAATCATGTGCTCTGTATGACTCAAAGTGTCCACTATCACTTTAAAATTGACATTATAGTACAAAATGTGCTTCACTGACTAAAAACCAAAAATACATCCTCTGATTTTTTTTATAATTTAAGACAATGATCCATAATTCATTTTTGACATGTGGGAATCATTCTCTCATCAAATAAACACACGATTTGACTGGTATCACACAAAGTGCATATTTTCAGTTTAAAATAACATTTTAGTGAAAAACACAAGTGACATACACACACCTAAGAAAATTCATTCAGATTTTTTTGATACTTTAGGAAAATGATTCATAAGTCATTTTTGACATGTAGAAATAAACAACACCTCAATCTGGCACATGGTGTGACCAGTATGACTCCAAGTGTATCTTTTTTATTTAAAATTGACATTAATTTTAGTAAAAATGAGAAGTGACATACTAAAAACCAATAAAATGCATTTATATTGTTTGGATATTTTATTAAAATGTTCTATAAGTCATTTTTTATCTTTTGGAATCAATCTCACCTCAATCTTATAAATCATGTTCCTGATATGACTCAAAGTGTCTGTTATCAGTTTAAAATTGGCATTTTAATTCAAAACATGTGTCACTCACTAAAAACCAATAAAAATGATCTGATTGTATTAATAATTTAGGAAAACAATATATAAGTCATTTTGAATGTTTATTAACTAATATCACATAAAACTGACACACAATTTGAAAGGTATAACCCAAAGTGAAAGTTTTTAGTTTAAAATGATGTTTTAGTAAAAAAACACAAGTGGAAAACTTAAAAGATAAAAAAACATTCGGATTATTTTGATACTTTAGTAGAACAATTAATAAATCATTTTTATGTTTAAGAATAAACCACACATCAATCCAATTCATGGTGTGACCAATATGACATCATTTGTGTATTTTTATTTAAAATTGAAATTTTACTAAAAAATAAAAGTGATGTACTCAAAAATGAAAAAACACATTCAATTTTTTTTTATACTTTTTAAAAAAGTTTCATAAGTAATTGTTTATGTGTGGAAATCAACCACACTTCAATCTGATACATGGTGTGACCAGTATGACTCCAAGTGTGTCTTTTTATTTTAAATTGATATTAATTTTAGTAAAAGGAAAATTGATTCACTCAAAAGTGAGAAAACACATTCATATTATTTTGATACTTTAGTAAAATGATACATAAGCCATTTTTCACACATAGGAATCAGTCTCACCTCAATTCAATAAAATGTTTACTCGGTATGACTGAAAGTATTCATCATCAATTTAAAATTTATATTTTAGTTCAAAACATGTGTCACTCATGAAAAAACAAGAAAATGTGCTCCGAATGTATTGATAATTTAGAAAAATGATTTATAAGTCATTTGTGATGTAGAAAAATTTTCCTCATTTTAAACCAACACATGATGTGAACAATATAGACCAAAATGTGTGTTTTCAGTTTCAAATGAAATTTTAGTAAAATACACAAGTGGCATACTAAAAAATAATCAAATACATTTGGATTGTTTTGATACATTAGGAAAATTATCCATAAGTCATTTTTGATGTGAAGTAATCAGTCGTGGCTCAATCTGATATACGGTGTGACTGGTATGACTTCAAGTGTGTCTTTTTTTAATTTACATTTTAGTAAAAAACAAATGTGGCTTACTCAAAACCAAGAAAACACATTTACATTATTTTTATACTTTAAGAAAATGGCCCATAAGTCATTTGTGACATATAGGAATCAACCGAACCTCAATATGATACATGGTGTGCTTAATATGACTCAAAGTGTCCATTATCTATCTAAAATTGACATTTTAGTTCAGAAAATGTTTCAATAATTGAATACTGAGTAAATGCGCTCAGATAGTCTCGATACTTTAATATAACTATTCATAAGTAATTTATGGTTTGTAGGAATCAGTCACACATCAAACTAATAGACGATGTGACCGATATAACTCAAAGAGCGTGTTTTCAGTTTAAAATGACATTTTAGAAGAAAAAAAAGATAAGTGATATACTCAAAAATAGTAAAACATATTTAGATAGTTTTGATACTTTAAGAAAATGATCAGTAAGTCATTTGTGACACATAGGAATTATCCCCACCTTAATCTGTCACCTAGTGTGACTGGTATGACTCAAAATGTGTCCTTTTATTTAAAATTGACATTTTATTAATTTATTTTTTCATGTTTAGGTTTAATTTATTTATCTATAGTATTACCAATATAAGATTTTTTTCTTATACAGGTGGTTTATTTTACTCGGGTTGGGGTGGTTTTTTCAACAACTAATACCATGATCATAATTTTTGGAAAGGGAGTCATCGGTGCCAAAAATAATGAAACACTGATGTTTTTAAATGTTTGTGACAGTAATTGAAAATGTAATTATGAAAAACATTGTTTAAATTTTATATTATATAGCATTTTTTTATTTCAGATGTAAATTTTATTTTAATAAAATTATGAATTTGTATATGGGTGTATTTTCTGCAGTGTGTTGTAATTTCCACATCACACTACATAGTAGAAACTTTATCGGTGATATTTATAGCACTGATAAATACCCTCCTTTATCAGTGTTATTTATAGTAGAGTTAAATACCCACATTTTTTAGCACACTTTATAACAAGGGTACTCTATCATTTCAGGTTTGACCCCAACATCAAACACCTCTACCTACTTTATTTTGGCTCCATTTTCAATCATGTTTGCATCGTTGAAATTCTCTCGATGAGAACTTCATAAATATACCTCCAAAAATCAATTATAGCGATCAAAAAACTTTTTTTCTTCATTGTTTCAACTTTTAATGTTTTGATAATACTTTTTCTGTAAATGAAAGTCTTCAACAATAAAATTCACATGAACAGAGAAGTACAATACACAAAAACGTAAAAAAATTCAACATGGTCCAGAAAGTGTTTTCTATATCCATGGGATAAAGGGAGTCAGTACTCTATTTATTTTTTTCTAGATAAATTTTGGAGGATACAAATAGGTTTATAATATTATGATTAAATTTGAATTGTTCTGATTTTAAGGGAGGAAAAAACTAGATTTTTCAATAGTGTTTTCAGTGGTTCATCCATCGGATGAAAAATCTCCCACCACCTGGTGCACCTCCATATTGGATGGTGGCCATGGAAATCTTCCAATTTTGGTTGTATACTGAATGGATAGTTTTATTTCTAAAAAAACTCCCTCTACACTAGAGTGGATCCCACAATATTATTATGCATATTAATATTATTAATAAATATCATAGTAATTATTGAAGCATAAAGTATAAAAAATGGGAACAAATGATTGTTTCAGATGAAAAATTGTTTAGATAGAGGACCGAGAGGATAATAATGTTAATGGATAGTCTCTTGTGGACTGATAGGCCAAACTAATAGGAAAATCTACCAAAAAAACCCAGGCCACTATTTCGCAGTGTTTTTGACAGGTCAACACTGTCCTCTATTTCTGTCATTTTTAATATGTTTTCTTGTTTCCTGACACAGACTAATTTCAAATGTTGGTGACAACTTAGCTCTTCCCCACCCACTAGTTTCTGACATGACAAAAATAGTCACTTTAGAAGTACGTGGCTACAACATTGAATATATATTGGGTGAACATGAAGACATCTCCCAATAGAAAGATGGAACCACTGTTACTATTGAATATAATTTAGGTTTCCCAAGTGGTTCCACCACCCATGAATTCACCCCACTTCTCTATTCAAATCTCTTATTTGGATGTCTGGTGGCTGAGTTCCACCCCAACACAACACCTCTTCTTCTACGAGTCTTTCGATGATGGTGATTCCCTCACCTCCTCCATCCTCCATACTGGAGGATCCAGGGAAGCAGAAATATACATAGATCACTAGAGGTGATCTTGATAACTTCACAGGAATAAAATAGCAGCAAGAACATGGATTTTTTTCTTCTCTCTTCTGATGAAATATAACACACATGACAAACATATTTATTGCCATACAATTTCACACCAATGCAAACAAAAATAGAGATAAGTAGAAAAATTATGCAGAGTAGATGTTGTCTAAGCCACCAGCACCAAATACGGAATGCATCCTTTGTATGAAAACTCCAATACTCCATAGATATAGTGGAGGTAGACACAAACCAAATAAAACTTGTTTATCAACCAATACCCCCCCTTAAACAATTTTTCCTTTCAACCCATAATTTTTCATCATATCAGAGTGGATGACCAACCGGTGCAATAACTTAACCATAGTCAAAGCCTTCCTTTATCATGTAGACATCTATGGTATCAATCAAATGAATGTTCTCATCTATCACTTTCTTCCATACGTCATCATTTTTAGCTTTCTCAAATCTAAATGTATTTGAAATTTTCTAGAGACAATACAAATTTATATACTCCTCCATTGGTTCTATTTTCTCATATATATCTTCAAGGATTTGAATGTTTTGAGGGCGTATATGAGAGATTTCTTGTTAAATGTCTTTAGATGTCAGAGTATGTGATGATGGTGTTAGTGGTACTTCAATTATTCATTCCTCCAATGGTACTTCTTCAAATATTTCATCATCTTCCAGTGTGAGTCTTACCTTTCTAGAATCATTGTCTTGATTCCACTTCCATGTCTCCTTTTTATCAAAGATAACATATATGATGAATATAATATTCTTGGTGATTATATTATACAACCTATATCCCATTTCTCGATCTTTATATCCCATAAGGACACACTTTACTCATTTGTCCTTGATCTTTGTTTGTTTTCCTCTGGGATCCCGACATAGGCAATAGAGCTAAAAACTCTATGATGACTCACACATGGCTTGTGAGTACTCCATACTTCATGTGGCTTCTTTACTTTGAGATTTTTTTGTGAATATATAGAGTAGATACATTTCACACAAAGCCTATTCATCCCATAAAGTCATTATCACTCCTTTTTCTTTCAACAAGTGTCTCACCATGTTGAGAATGGTGTGATTTTTCCTCTTGGATACTCCATTGAGTTGGGGTGTGTAAGCTGGTGTTAGATGGTGCTAAATTCTATGATGTTTGAATTACTATTGAAAAAAATCATAGGTGTACTCCCCACCTTGATTAGATCACCATGTTTTTTTGCAAAGCTTTCTTTGATTTTTCTGTAGTTCCTTGAATTATTTGAAGATGATAAACACTTCTAACTTCATCTTGAGGAAATGTATCCATGTTTTTCTACTATAATCATCGATAAATGTCAAAAAACGCCTCAGTTTCTATCTGATTTCAGATTCGATGAAACAAACACACATTGGTGTGAACTAGCTCCAGTGGCATTATAGCTTTCCATTTGGCCTTCATTGCAAATCTATTTATATGTTGTTTTCTTAGAACAAAACTTTCACATATTTGATTTGGGTTTCGAATGATAGTAATCCCATTCACCATCTTCGTGATTCCTAATAATCATAATCTTTCAATGTTTAAATTCCCAAACCTAAGATTTCATGTTCAGTATTTATCATCACGTATCTTCATCAAACACCATGGTACATTGGGCTGGATCATAAGCGGAAACATGCAGTTCCTCACCACCAATAATTCTGTGATCAGCCTTCCTCTATCATCAAAAATCACCAATTGTTTATTTTGAAGACTTATGTGAAGTCCTTTTTACACCAACTTCATGACACCCAAGATGTTGGTCTCCATATCGGGTATATAGTAGACATCGGAGATGAAAGCATGATTGTTGTATTTTTTCTTGATCAAAATATATTATCTTCCATAAACAAATATTATCGAGAGATATCCAAATAAAATCTCTCCTTGAACCATCTCATCTTGGTTCATAAATAGGTTTTTTTCCCTCTCATGTGATTGATAACTCTAGATTCAAGATACCACATACCTTTATTTTATGTTGATGATTGTGCCATCAACCCATGGAACCCATCAAATTGGTCTTCTACATCAATGATATGTGCCTTCTCGATGTCATTCTCCATGGGTTTCTTGTACTTATATTCATTTCTATAATGTCTTTATTTTTGAAAATTATAGCATTTAATGTTTGTTTTTTCTAGTTGGTGATTATTGAATCCTCCCCTTCTACCTCATCCACGTTCTTGTGGATTAAAGGATTGATATTAATGGCCTCCTAGAGTTGGGATTTTCCCACCTCATCCTCCTCTTCTTGTATCAAATCCATGTCCATGGAATCCTCAACCTCAGGTTCTTTGAGATGTCCCCCCTTGATTCTTTTTAGAGTTGTGGAGGTACAACTTGGATTGTAGGGCATGATCCACTCCATTGGTATAACTCTAGTGGTTCACCTTCAATTAATGGTCTTGAAGAGTCCCCATGAGTTCTTCTATAGAGATCGTCTCTAGGTCCTTTGTTTCTTCCAAGGAAACAACTATGTAATAAAATATTTTATCAAGGGATTGAAAAGTTTTCTCACAAACCCACATGTCAGAAATATCATCCCCATTTATTTACAATTGGTTTACCACAACCTTTACACATGTATGATACTCGGTAATATTTTCAAATTTTTAAAAAAAAATAGGGATTTGAAGTCAACTCATAAAGATTGAATATGAATCTTCTTCACTTTTCTGGCACCTTATAATGCTTGGCAAAGAGTTTACCAGATCTCCTTTGATGATTTTGATGAAGTGATTATTTAAAAATTATCTATGTCAAGGCTTCGATAAATGAATGATTTTTCCTTGAAAAATATAGGATTTTGATGAAGAGTGGTTTTTTGAACATCTGGAAGAGTATCTTCTACTGCTTTGGATTTTGGCTCGGTGTATCCGTCCTCCAAGATGTCCATGATTTCATGGGCTCCAAAGAGCACATGCATTTGGATGCACTGATTATCATAATTGTTCTTCATTGGCTTTAGGATCATAGATTTTGAAAATGAATTCTCCATGATGAAGTTTTTTTTTATGGACAATAACAGATGCAAATATCTGGAAGAGTAGATTTTTTTGGAGTTTTCAAACTACTATATACAAAAATTGTGGTGATGTTTTTTTTGTGTTCAACAATGGTGGAAATTGTATTTTTTTTAATGGATGATGTGTGAGGGTATTGGATGGGGGAAAATAGAGAATGACTAGCGATTAAAATGTTAGGTAAGGCGTGGAATAAAAAAACTTGATTTTCCCAAATTGGAGAGAGAAGGTTTTTTTATCTTTTTTGTGTGTTGACAAATGGTAAAGGAAAAATCCACTTTTGAAAAAATTAAAAAAGGAAACATAAATGGATGGGAATTCTCACATGGGTTTATGAATAGTTTTAACTATTCATCATCTTCTCTGGGTGTTACAAATCACAGGAACCAGCTCCGATAGAATCAACTCGTTGCTGAAATAGACGAATCAAGAGAAAAACCTGCGGATCTATGTCTGCTCAAATCACCTTTGAACCTACCTCTAATTCCACTAATATAGGATTAAGGGAAGTAGAAACATATGCAGATCACTAGAGGTGATCCTGATAACTTCATGGGAATAAAATAGTAGAAAGAACAAAAGTTTTTATATATTATATCTTCTGATGAAATAAAACACACAATACATACATATTTATAGTAGTACAATCATACAAAAAAAAATAGATATAAGTAAAACATTATGTAGAGTATATGTCGTCTAAACCACCAACCTCAAACATGTCATGCATCCTTCATCTAAAAACTCCAAGACTTCATAGCTATAGTAGAGGTAGGAATAGACCAAAGAAAACATGTTTATCAACAAACACTCCCCACACTCAAGCACTCTCTCTCTCTCCCTCACCTTCTGCCAATTTCAAACCCTTGAGAGACTTTTAGTGTGTCCACCAGAATTTGATGGACCCTACATCTTAGTTCATAGGGACTCCTCTAGTATTTCTCTCACCATCGCAGAATATGAAGCTAATTTGCACTGCCTTTGTTGTGAAGAACCTCACGACTCAGCCAAGTTCCATCCCCACATTCCCCACTATGATGTGGCCAGGGAGTAGGCTTTGGTGATCACCTTGCAGGTGACCAACGTTCCTTGTCATGGCTTCAGCATTGGAGTGAATGTGCACCACATCACGATTGATGGCCAGACCATCTTGATGTTTATAAAATATGATGGAGGATCTTTGCAGCAGAAATACATATAATTTATAATTAATTTATTTAATTAAACAGTTGTATTTTTTTGAGTTCTTTTTTCATTGATGAATCGATATACCATCTTTTTTATATCACCATGAATCAAGTATAGATTCCCTCTAATGGTGATTCATATATGCTTCAGGAACCTCCAATAATCTTTATAGAATTCTACAAGCGCTAGCATAGATGAATCCATCGCTTGTGATGATTGATGTTGATCAAAATCAAATTTGTCAAAGGAGAAGGGATCTGCTTTTGTGAAGGAGAATTGATATGTATTCACAAGATCATTCTCAGGAGGGAGATCTCTAGGAATTGAGATGATTATCTCTAGAACTCATTCCACATAATGATGAAATGAGATTTTATTTCATAAAATTGTCATAACTGAGTTTATATAGTGTCAGAGTTATAAAATGAATAATTACACAACAGTCATTATTATCTTAATTCCCATCAAACCCCATATCTAAATAATAATAATATTATTATTATTTACCCGACATACACTAAAATAAAGGTTAAAATAAATATTATTTTCCTGAATAAATAAAATAATATTTATTTAAATAATATATAATGAAATTTATCATTAATCTATAAAAATCATTTTTCCAATTCTTATCAATATTTATCGAGCCTTGAATAATGGGTATTTATTTATTTAAATAAATATAATTGCATTATTCATCAATAAATACATTAATATTATACTCACCAAATTTTTGAATAAAATTTTTTCTAAATATTCTTGTAACAAAAATAAATAATTATTTTGTTACATTGTGAATAAACCAAAAGGATATGATAAGGTATTATATAAATATTCAAGTACATGAATGCAAGTAACCATAAAGTACTTAGAAGTAAGTTCTAGGGCACCAACTTCAATAGACTCCCACTTGTACTAGATCAAACTAGTAACAACCTTCAATCCACTATCTCTCACGTTATGTTTACGACTTTACTGAGATAAGACATTAGTCAAGGGGTTTTCCACATATTCTTTCACAAAAACTCTATTAACAATGACTTCACTCCTTTCCGAAAAATCTCTTAAGAGGTGATTTTTGTGGATTCAGTGCTTCATTCGTTGATGTGACCTTGGATCCTTTGCAAGATCCACCACTATAGTATTATCAAAATACAATGTGAGCAATCACTATTTCCCGGAACCACATCAAGCTCTTGAATAATGTTTTGAATCCAAAAAATGACTTTGGCAATATTAGAAGCAGTTATATACTCAGACTCTATTGTAGAATGTATTGGTAGAAGTGAGTATCTCAAGAGGTGGTGAATTGGGTACCCAATAAAAATTTATATTAAACAGGTTTAGATAAAATCCCCCAAATAATTAAAACAATCATGTTAATCAAAATAACAGATCGATATAAGTTCTGATCTTTTGAAATATTTCTCAAATATTGATTAGGACTTAGTTAAAGTAGTATATGAAAATTATGTTTAATTTTTAAATAAATTTACTTTATCAAAACCTTATATAAACACTTATTAAGACTAACTGTCTAGGTAGTGGAATTTTTTAAGGTGTATACCAAATCTAATTTCAAGATTTGAAACAAAAAAAACAAAACACATAATAGAATAAAAACAAGAGGTTCAGTCTCAAGCTGAGCAATAATCCTATTCACTTGGAAATCATGTTCTTCCTAATTGATTATATAAAATAATCTTGATCTATAAACTGTATTGGGTATAAAACAACAAACCATTTTTCCAAACCACACAAGAAACCTCTTCCACAAAAACTTTGGGAATAAAAGAAACACAAGCCACATAGGGACCTATTCCGCAAAACCATGGGAAAACAATGAATGAATCTAATAAGATATTGAGTATCATCTATTTAAATTGTAGTAGAAAGTGTGAAAGTTTAATATATAGAGTAAATCACACACAAATAAAAAATTAAATTCACTAAGAAGAAAGGGTAAGAATAAATATATGTAGCAAATATTGTGTTGTTATATCCGATATGTTCTGAAGCTTTAGTCTCTTTGGATACATATTAAACAAGAGATTGGGTTGTTTTTCTAAAAAATGGAGTAAAATAAGGAATTTTACGCTCTCCTTGTTCTGATTTTTGGAATGGTTCTTGAATGTTTGTTATGATCCACTTTATCACAGTCATGTGTAGGCAAGATGCAGAATATAAGCTCTTAGAAAGTGGCACTCTACAGGGGTTTTTACAATATATTTTCATCTCACTTATTGTGTATCTATATATCTATGAGTTTATCCTTGATTCTATGCATGAGGTATTATGATTCACAATATATCATCACTATACAAGAAGAATCATCCAGATCCTCTGCTCCTTGTACTGGAAAACTAACACAAACTTTAATGAATCCCAGTAAAGTTTATGAATAATCATTATAATAATTCTAATCATTAAATTTGATAATTTAGTCATTAGAAATATTTAAATTAAACTAATATAAATTGAAATGGTGAATCTTCTAACCGGTGAGACAACTCTGGTGGTGAGTCTTCCTAAAGGTGAATTAAGCAGGTAGTGAGTCAAGATAATGGTGAGTCAGGTGAGTTGTAGTTCATGCTCAGTAGTGAAACATCTCAATGGTAGGTCATTCCAAAATTTTCCAAAATTACATTCTAATAGCAGATCATCTAAAGATGAGTCATGTCTGGAAGTAGTTCTTTTCAAACAATTTCTAAATTTGGAGGTGACTAAGTTCGGATGGGAAGTCATCCTATAACTGTGAGTCTTTCATATAATTTTTAAAATTCTCATCCATATAGTGAATCATTCTTTATGGTGGGTCTTTCCCATACATGGAAAAATTTTCATCTTGGCGGTGAATCGTCTTTGATAGTAGGCTTTTTCAACACTTATCCAAATTTATCAATAATCTTCCTTATATGATAAAATTCTATCATAACACATAAAACTCATTAATATAATAAGAAACAAAATTTGGTGATAACACTAGAGTATATCCAGTGTACGCTGGAGGTACATGTTGTGTACTAGTGTTTAAGGCATCCTAAATTAATAAAAAATTAATTCACAATATGTGAATTTATTATACAAAGGAAATTTAATTACACACTGTGTGTTGACTAGTACAACCTGGCACACGATCATCTAGAGTATATTCATTGTAACTTCTATACACGATGTGTAGTCCTTTAGTGGCAGATGGGTTTTGTATCCTCTTACACGACCTACATGATTGGTGACCATGTAACTCGGAGGCCACACATCACGTCGCCCATGTACATGTCATGTTATCCAAAATATTATATGGCATGATTACACATAGAGTCCCTAGGAATGTGTCGTGGATAGGTGGTGAGAATAATACATGTCATTTAGCTTAAAAGTATATGCTATGTACTTTTACCAAATTACATAGAATTGAAAAATTAATTTAATACATAGTTAAAACATTATCAATATCTATTATCTGTGGTCATTAAGTTGATAGAACACTCCATGTGTTCTCTCAAAATCACATGAACGGGTAAGCCCAACTTAAACCCATTTCACCATCTTAGGTGTCATCCCCAACACCCACATGCATATCCTGATGTATCTCACCACCATAGGTGTCAACTTCTTCCACATCATCTGAGCCTCCCTAGACACATCACATCATCCATCCCAGAATCATATCACATTTGAGCCTCCCCACCCACATATCACATCACATAGAAAATGTCACATTTGGATAATATTACAAAAGTAGTAGGAAAAAAACAAGCATATACAACAGGGAAATTTAGGACCTAAAAGAAGGCATACAACCTTCACACATAAATAAGCACTCAGGGATCCAAACACAAGGCACTCGACCTTTATAAGAAGATGGGAAAATCCGGCCCCAGAAATTATCTTTATCACACAACCTATTCTTAATACATCTTAAATTAATCGATTCATTATTGATAGGATCCAACTATGAGAAACCTAAGGAATTAATCTATAAAAACTATCAAAAGAAAAACATGATTTTAGAATTTAAAAAAATTTCATCAAAATATGAGAAGTACCATTCTCATTTAACATACATTTTATTATTATCATCAATAGGAATAAACATGCCTCAAATTCTTTTTCAATTCCATTATCATGGAATTACACATTTAATTAAGCATGTGCACTACATCAATTTTATTATCAATAATTTACAAGAAATATCAGATTCAAACATACCACTTATTTAATTATTCTTAATCCAATTAATTATAAATTAATTATGGGTTTATATTATTTAAAAATTTCAACATGTTAATATAATAATAAGAACACGCTAACAAAGCATAACATATATATCACACTATCTAGAAAAACAAGAGGCAACCCATCCTAATGGTATAAATCACATCAGCATGCAATTTCTAACCAATTATTTATTAATATGGTTCTAAAATAATGAGGTTATTACATTTCCTTACAAAGGGATAAACCATGTTATCTTTACTATTGTACATAAATAAAATAAGAGAAAAATAAACCCACTACTTAAAAAGTATCAATCTTCTTTACATGAGAACAAACCAACATTATAAAACCCAATCACTTCTCCCGTAAGAAGTTGCATCCCTCCAAGAATTCCATGGCACAACTGCACCAACAAAAATCCAATAAAACTCTACTAGAAACCCAGATATGAACCTCCATCAAATGAAAATAATAAATGTGAGAAACCAGATCAATGAACTATGAGGGAATAGGTAGAACATACCTAAAATCAGCACATATAAAATATGGGAAGCCAGGATCAATACATGTTGAAGGAAAACTAAAAATATTAGAAAGAGGGTCATTGGACACTTGGAAATTAGAAGAGTCATAGGGTTTGAGAAAAAACCTACAATGTTGTGGCCTTTATAGGCACACTGAATAGGTGATTTAAACATCATGAAACATTATTTCACATCATGTAAATTTCAGGAATTATATGTCACTTAAAAATGAATCACTTCAAAGGATTTATTACAAAAAATTTACATGCCATGTAACACCCCTTGAACTAGCCTCACAAGCCATGAACATTTTTCAGGTTGTGAAGTGTCCTTACACAATACGTGAACTATGAATATATAATGTGAAACACTTACACACCATGTATTCTATCTATTTACTTATTTTTGTAGCTAGAAACCCTCCTAACTCACACTATGCCTCTTTTGAGCACCATTATCTTTGGAAACATTCAAAGGTTTGGACTACATGGATATTATACCTCATAATTTATTTATTAATTGTTCATAAATATTTATATCATGTTTAAATATTTGGATCATTCATTTATTTAAAGGTTATTCCCTACTATATTTTACATTAGAAACTTTTTAAGAAATGTGAATATTGTGTGTTATTTACATTAAAATTTTAAACTTATATTGGGATAGAGCCTTATATTACAAGCTTGGATTTACTCCATAATGAATTTAGTTTTTCATCTACCTTTACCTTGGTTTATAATAGAAGTTATTAGATTAAATTTAGTTTTTGAATATTTTTTTTTCATATTAGTTATTATATTTATGATGAAATGGATTATATATTGAGTAAATTATACTCAAGTAGAGGTACTTGGTGTCAATTTACCTACTTATCTACCTATTCTTTTTTCAAGAAAGTAAATGGGGTTGGATATCTATCACTTCGGGATTACTCATGTGGAGATTTACACCTTCATATAATTCTATGACATTATATGAAGTATTCATGTAACTTATGCATATGATGTATCTAGATATTTATAAATATGTTTGGATACTTTTTTTGGTTGAATAACACAAACTATTGGGTTATGTAAAGGATTATAGATCAATTTGGTTAAAACTTATTGGTTTGGTGGAGGGAATAAAATTCCAAAATAAAATAACTAGAATCATGAATATTTGAATGGAATAACATGAGATATGATAGTGAGATTAAAATTACCTTTAAATACTAAGTGTGAGATTCCTTCCAAAGTAGCACCTATCAAGACCTCGATTATCCAACGGGTAGGTCATGCAAAAGCTGGATACCCCTATGTTATCTTTTATAAGGAAATTAAGGATAGGTGACACTGGAATGTCCTTGGGTAGGTCATGAAAAAGTTGGGTCCCCCTTGATTTTCCTTTTTTAGCTTGTTCTTGGCACTTCTTTTGGGTTACACTATCTAAGATACCCTAATGGGAATATGTTACCAATGGAATATAGTTGATTTTATCCATTTGATGAATAAAAAAATGGTTGTCAACTCAACTATCCAAGATTAATATATGATATTATTGGTATGATTACTTACCTAAATAACTAAGTGGTGAGAGAAATAATAAATAAGACTCATTTATTAGAGAAATATGGATCTTGGACTTCTAATATATATGATACACAAAAGGGTTCATTATTTTATTGGGATCCCTTTTAAAAAAATTACATATTAAATGGTTAATAATACATGATACTCATCAAATAAAAGATTCTATGTATTATAAATATCTTCCTCATCATCAAGATAAAATTTGCGTTCAATACGTGGAAGGATAAGCTTAATATAAGATATTTTTGAGATTTATAACTTAAGAAATTTTATTAAGCAATATTAGTGATCTAATAAATGTTCATAAAGAAAATTCTATGTATCAGAACAATTTTTTCCCTCAGTATCCAAGTGTTGAAATTTTTTTAACAACTGAATCTAGATAATTATAGATGTATGAAGTGATTCATTCAAGATTTCAAAGTCATTATATTAATACTAGATTGTTAGCTAATTCATACTATTTTTATTTATGGAAATTCTTTAAAAAAGTGAATGGGTTCAAGAAATGTTTACTTGAAATTCTCAAAGTGTTGAGAATGGATGAACTAGGAATATGATGTCCAGATTCTAGAACTGTTTGGATTATATAAATGGTTTAAATTTAAAACTGTAAGAATAAAAGTTAGTTGAAAATTTCAAAAATGTTTCTTCAAGAATCCAATAAAGGTCATTAAAACCTATTATTCTTAGAAAAGGAAGTGTAATAATTCAATATGATTTTATTATCCAAGATATACCAAATAGAGTTTTTGAAACTCTATGGAATGTTTATGTGAGGTTTGAATGTTATAGAAATTAATTTTGAAAGGTATGTGATACCAAATGTATTTTAAAAAAAGCCTTATTTTCAGATAAAAAAGTTTCAAATATCTAGAATAACATGTATGATATTTTTTATTTGGATAATATTCCTACTAAAAGGAAATATTTAATGACTCAAAAATTTATAAATGAAATTCATTTTTTAAATGAGTAAGTTCCATTTAAGAAATGAAGTTATAGAAAGCACATGCACTACTTTGGTTATTTTAGAGTGTTATATTGTCTGTAAAATTTACATGATCATTAAGCAGCATAAACATTGATAATATAGTTGTTATATAGTGCACAATATTAGTATATTAAGAGTTATGATAAAGTCCCTTTGAAACAGACAAAGTAAACGATGGGCTCGACTAGTAGAATTGTACCCTGTGAATCCTATTTATGAGATCTTATGATTGAGATAGCATCACTAGACTTTGAACTTTACCAATATCAAGTTGAGGTTTAGAAACTAAATCAAGAGTGAAACCGTTTATGGGAGAAGTTCAAGCTCATTGAGATCAGGGCCCAAACCATGTTCATTGAACCACCCAAAGAAAAGCTCACCATCACACACCTTATTCTTAGGGCATACGCTGGTGTAATAAGGGATTTCGTATCAAAAACCTAATAGTATTTATTTTTATATTTTTTCATTTTTAATAAAATAATTATTATATTTATACTTTTTATAATTACTAAAAAAAAGTTTGATAAAAATGATATTTTGAAACGATGAAACACAAATTTTATTTTTTGGAAATATATTGTTTCAATAAAGTCACACTTTTTGATGAATTAAAGAATTTATGAAATAAATTATATTTTAATAAAATGTTATTATTAAATAATATTTATTAAATATAAATGGTAATATAATTTTATAAAGTTAAATGTAATTTTTATAATGGTCAGAAAAATGTTATTGTTAAAAACCCAATGTTTTTGAATAAATGGGTATTTTGATTTAAAATAATAAATTATCATATTTAGAGAATTATTTTGATAAAATAAATATTAATTTGAAATCAACATATTGAAATTATCCAACTGTGATTTAGTCAAAACTTTGTGAGACGGTCGATTTTTCAGGTAAAAATTAAATACGGTATAAATATACAGTATGTATTATGGAATCCTAATGACCAAAAAGTGATGCAATATATTCCATGAAATCTATAAAAAATATATATATTTTATCTTTAAAATATTTGTTTTTTAAATGATTTGATTAATATTATAAATCCTTAACGGATCCTCTAAAATCTATATTATATTTTAACATTTTAAAATCAATTCTTTATGAACATGAATCGCTTAAAAATCACTAAGGGTATGATTTTAATGAGTTAAATTCTTAGAATTATTAAATAATTAAACCACTCCTATTTTTTAAAAACCATGGAACAAAATCATCCTATGCTTTTTGGATTTTACTACTTTATCATACATAGTCCAAAACCCATGTTTAGAAAATAATAAAGAATTCTACTCACTTTTGTTATATAAACCAACCCAACATCCAATTACTCTTCACTAGAAAATATTATACAATAAATTTACTCTTAATTTCTATATATAGATCCCCCCAATGTTTCCCTATGATCTTAATAATCTCCTCCCAATATTTTAGAACCACCCTCTCAAGGTAAGGGGTCATCTCCTTCTCCTCTTTATTCAAGCACCTTCTTTATGTTATGCCTTTTTATTTCCAATTATTCATGTTGGTATATGTTTTTTCACATCCCTATTACCATAATTATGATTCCCAAGTAATTATATACCTCTTTAACTCTCATTCACCCATTCTATAAACCATTATGTACACTCATTATGCTGCCGAAATTATCCTATGATTTTCCATACCAAACATTTATATATGGAATATCCATATCCATTTCCTCTCAATGGTATTCACCTAGTTTAAACTATACTTAATTAATTGGTATTTAAATTTATTTAACCCTCACTCTTTTATCATGGGGTTAAATTTGATGAAATACATCCCTATGTTGTATGATCTATGTGGCACACTTATGCATGTATAGGTGGGACCAGAATTATAAAACCCTAAAATGCATTGAATAATGCTTTTATCTCATGAGATTCTATTTATAGTGTGTGAAAGGTTATCCTAAGCACACTATTTTAGTTCTTCTTCGTATTTGGGCTTGACTTATGTTTATTTTGTCATGTTTTATGTTGTTTCCACTTTCCTATATCGCCTTTATGTTATCATGTTATATCATGCCATATTGTTCAACAATATGATTCTCAAACCTCAAATGTTACTGTGATATTCCTCTTGGATCACTTGTACTCCTTTAACTTATGCTATGTTTTTTATTCCCTTATTAGGATTTATATCTCCCCCTTTATTATGTATGTCCTCAGGTCATCCCATGCATTTTTAGAATATCTAAGGAATATAAGGGTATGTTTTGGATTTTTTAAATAGTGATGTTTTACCCATGTTTCAAGTTAATGTTCTATATACCTAATTTACCAAATACACTAGGCCTTGAAATCTTTTTGGGTTATATTAATTGTATCTTTATGTAATAAATCATGCAATATAATGAATTAAAATAACGATTGTCATAGTTGGTATCAGAGAAAACTCTTGTTATTTTTGGGATTAGGATTAGAAAAATATAGTGAAAGCCTTATGGATAATACTCAACATAGGAAAACTTTTCTATTTTTTAAAAAATTATAGATTAATTGGTTTCCAAGAAATTACATCCCTATCTAGGTACTACAAGTGGATGTGGCTCCATAAAATTTGTATATAGGGGTAATAACCTCTAAATGGGAATATTTATCTAGACTTAATCGTCACCTAGTGCATTACAATGGGCCTTTCTGCACAACGGGTTTGACAATCCCATGGAATGTTCTTTGGTAAATTCACAAGATATTTAAAAACCATTATAAAGGTAAATAAAATTCACATAAGATTTTATATTAGGAAATAGATCATAGATAACATAGATTGAAACCTTGAAATTCAAAGGTTAAAGATTATATGTCATTAATAGGTTATCCCTTTAATGTTCATGGTTTCCCATTTATGTGTTTAATAGTTTAAAAAAACTCATCCCAAATTTTTCCATTATTCTAGTCAATGGCTAGAAATATGAGGAACCAAGTCAAAAACCAATCTGAGGGGAAATGTGATGACTACCCAAATGAGATGCCTAACCTGATGGGAGTAAGAATCATAAACTTTGTGCGAATAATTTCACAATTGACTTGGGTTTTGAATAGAAACCTAAATTAATAAAAATTCCCAAATACTTATAAGAAAGAGAAAGTTTCAATTGAGAAATTTATGTGACAATGGCCTCTAATGTTGAGTGGATTTTATAATCCATTAATAGTAGATAAATGGATCAAATCCATTGAAAATATCTTCTCCACCCTTCAATGCATTGAACATGATAATTTTGTGTTGGTTTTTTATCACATTTAGGGATAAGTTGATCAATGGTTGATTTAGGTAAAAAATATGAAGCCTTAAGAGGTGATAAAAGTAATGGAATGGAAGAAATTTTATAAAATGGTTTTTAATAAATATTTTCCTTTCACTATATGACTTAAAATAGAGAGGTATTTCCTTATACTCAAGTAAAATGATGGTGAATCCATCGAGGAATATGGGGTAAAATTCACAATACTTTCATGATCTGACTATGAATTTTTTATTACCCATGAAATTGAAGTTAAAATCTTCTTTGGTGGGATAAATTCAAGTCTATGAAAGGATTTATCCTTTCAGGACTTTGATAGCTATGAGGAAATAGTCTGATGTGACCTCAAAGTTGAAATGGATATCATCTAATATCTAGATTCTCATGGGGATAAGAAGTATAAAATATAGTTTAATTCTAGTGTTTTAGTTGAGAAATATAACAATGGAATGAAATTCAGACATCCCATTATTCAAAAGTGTGGGAATAAGCATCTATGTAATTTCTTGAATGGGATGAGGAAATGCTTTTAAGTGTGGGAAGTAAGGGAACCAAACTAGAAATTTATAATGGGAGAAACCCACCAATGTGATGGAAGAATGTAATTCTCTAATTAACCCTCATCATATCATCCAATGATTCAACTTCAAGGAATAGGGACATGATGAGAATAAATTCCCTAAGCGAAGGGTTTTCAATGTTAACCAATGAAAATAACCTCCAAGCTTAGAGAGAAAGGGTGAGTGTGTAAAATAAAAAACAATGAGGTATACAATGACAAAAAATTAGTAAAAGGTACGCTAGTTATTCATTAAATAATAGAAAACACCCTATTTGATTTTGGTTCTATGTGTTTTTTTATATCACATAAGTTTAATAGAACTAAACACCACCTCAAAACACAGAAGTGGAGTTATCAGTGAAGAAGTAAAATGGTTCAATTGTTTTATCCAAAGTATATAACTCATCCCATGACCATATTTGTAGTATGGAATTCCCAAATGACCTTTTTATACTCCCTTTAGAATAATTTTATGGTATTCTAATCAAGGATTGGATTTACATGTATTGAGGTAACATAAATTTCTAAGAGAAGGAAATAACCCTCTATATTGCAAATCATCCTCTAATTCTATACAAGTGCAAGGAGGATGATGAAATACATTTAGTATCATAATTATTAAGAATTTATATTATTTCCTTATAAGTAATTCTATCTAGCTCAAATGATTGAGACTAAGGAAAAGATCATCCTTGATGACATTTCCATTGTAATGGAATATGTTGATGTGTTTCCTAAAGAATTTCTTAGCCTTCCTCTAAGTTTTGAGGCTGAGTTATCAATTCATCTTATAATTATAGCTTTTTCAATATATAAGACTCCACGTAGAATGGTTTTTATGAAACTTGAAGAGCTAAAGAAGAAACTAAAGGATAATCTTGACAAAGGGTTTATAGGCCCAAATGTGACACCATGGGGTGCATTGGTCCTCCTAATCAAGAAGAAGGATGTGTCAATGTGCCTATACATTGATTATCATGAGCTCAATAAGATTATGATAAATAAAATGTATCCTTTACCATGGATTTATGGCTTGTTTGATTAGATAAATGGATCCCAATACTTTTCTAAGGTTGATCTTGAGTCGGGATATTACTAAGTAAAGGTAAAGAAGGAGGATATCCCCAAGAATTATTTTCATACAAGTTATGTGCACTATGAGTTCATAGTGATGCCATTTAGACTCAATAATGATCTATAAATCTTCATGGACTTGATGAATATATTATTTAAGGATTAAATTGACAAATTTGTGGTAGTATTTATTGACAATATTCTTATTTACTCCAAAATAATGGAGGGGCATGGGGGAATTTAAATACTATCTGTAAGACCTTAATAAAGGAAAATTTATATGAAAAATATATTAAATGTGTGTTTTGATTTGAGAAAGTAACTTTATTGGGGAATGTTATCACCAAAAAAGGGATATATGTGGATCCATAAAAAATATAGACAATTAAAGGATGGCTTATACCAATATTTTTTATGGGAATTCATAGATTCATTGGATTATCTAGGTAATATCATCAATTTTTGAGAAACTTATCAGGATTTTCAATCCCACTAACCTAGCTAAATCAAAAGGGTGTCATGTTTTTCTAGATTGATGTGTATCAACCCAACCGAGATGCAACTTTAAATAGTGTTCTAGGCCGGTGGACCACTGGCCCTTAAGGATGCCTCCCTGTACAACAAAAGATATTGAGTAGTAGTGAGGGGAGATGAGTTCAAGTGATACTTGATGCCTGACTCTAATGGCAGTATGCAGGGGACCATGAGGCTTGGTTACATTTGATACTTGACCCTCATATGGGTGGGTAAGGGGCCTTGTGGCCAGATGTCTTACGATAGGGTGTGGTTGGGGAGTGTAAGGGTGGCGAGACGTGCTTCCTGTTACATATTTCCTTATCTATGATATATATATATATATATATATTCATATAATATTATGTTTCTCAGTCCATTGATTGGTATTTAGTGGGATTCCACCTATATGGGATCCAGTGGAGCTTCAGGAGGGTGATGATGTGGTGTTTCTTGAGCGTGCATGGAACGAGGACCTTGCGGGTTTGGATGAGGCCCTTGAGGGTCAGGATGAGGCCCTTTTGGGTCAGGATGATCATGGTTCATAAGTATAGGCATAGGTATAAGATCAAGTATAGGCAGAATAACTACAAGGTATGGAAGATTTTGGGCCATGGATTGACCAGCAGCTTAGGGAGATTCTGGTTCGGGTTATATAAGATATCAACTAGGGAGCTCAGAGAGTTGATCCATATATATTGTATCTAACCCATTATTTCTAGTAATAGCACCCACTACTATTCCAGAGTGAGGTTGGACCATACATGGAAGAGAACTGATAGTCAGTCAAGACCATCTTTGACCAGCTTGAGACACACCCAGGATAGATATTCAAGCTAGCATCATAAATGATCAAGGGATCATCAAATAACTAGTGGTATGTATAGGCACAAGTGGGTAGACGTGATGGAATGTCTTGGAAGAACTTTGAGGCCATATTATTCAATAATTTTCTCCCTAATACACTGATGGTGGAGAGAGCCCGTGAGTTCTTGAACCTTAAATATGGAGACACATCCATCATGAACTATTCTGTCAAGTTCACTTTCCTATCCAGATTTTCACCTACCATAGTAGGTGAAGATATCGTGAGAGTGAGGCATTTCAATTATGGTATATGGAATTTCATTAGGGTGTATCTAAATATCTTCATGTTATCCTCATTCTTAGAGGTAGTGAACTAGGAGTTGATAGTTGTGGAGAATAAGACAAACCAGTATTATACGAGCTGGGTGATAGTGTTAGGTGGTTTTAGTGGGTATTCTTCAGGTAGTAGGAATTGGGCTCTAGAGGAATCTCAGTAGGGGAGTCATGCCAGAGATTTAGGAATACCACCGAGGATTGGGTCTTTATTGGTGTGATTCTAGTGTGGTTATTTTATATATGTCTGGAATTAGTACGAGTGGTATCCAAAGGAGTGCAAGGCATGTGGATAGATGGTCCATCTCAAGAGGTTCTAGATAAATCCTTCTTGGACATATTGAAGTGAAGGAACCGATCATACTCAGGCATCTGAGGTAAGATTGGAATCGGTACCAGGAGCTGGTATCCAAGATTCATATACACATGGGGATCATAACAGAGATACTGGGACCCAGCAGTGGGGTCAGTGGTCACTGGTTAGTGTGGCTTCATGGGGAGGTCAGGCCATAGGCATTTAGGCTTCAGGTTAGGATCATATAGTTGAGAAATCAGGTGTAGAGCTAGTTGGGGAGCTACCTATGATTAGAGGTACACCATGGATTTGACCAAGTTTACTTTTTAAATTTTTCATGGCCTTTTTGTATGGAATGAACACTTTTGGAGCCTGAGGTGTAGATATGTCTGGTTTTTGTACTAACCAAAAGCTGGTTAGTAGGTTGACATCGAATATGATGTGTGATATATATATATATTTATGTGTGTCTGTGTGAGGTGTATTGACACCTATATTATTATGGGAGTCTATGTAGAGATGGTTTTGTTTGAGGTGTATTGGAATCCAGGCAATGATTTAATGACGGATATGTATAAGGTGAGTGGAATCAGGACTTCTTATGAGCATCCATTGAGGTGCAGGTACTTTTGTGCATATGATGAGATGTGGGACATGATTGGTGTTATATATGACATGGGAATGATTTTATAACTTGATGAGGTGTAAGAATGATGATGTTTCATGGGAGGAATTTTCAGTTTGAGGATGGTCGATAGACCATCATATTATTTGATGTTTTGGTTGGAATGTGACCAGGTATGTAACACCTAAGGTGGGGAGTGTCTTAAAGGGAGTTGACCGATGATATGATGACTGAGGTAGACCAAGTTGATTTAAATGAGATGTTTATGTTTGGTATCATCTCTAAGTAATACTTCATAGCTTAGGGGTGAGCTATGTTAATGTGAGGATATTGTAACATCTCGGGTTTTTGGAACGGACCATTTTCTAGGTAAATTTGAATTTTCTGTGTTTGATGAGTGGACCAATTCTATTTTTGATCATTGAAATTTAAGTCTAAGAGTTTTATTTCCCTAATTCATTGTTTTTATATGGGTTTTATGTCATATAAAGTGAAATGTAACTTTGAATGGGTTTCGAGTGTGTTGGAACAAAAAAAACCCTGTTTTGGGAAAGCATAAACAGGGGCACACGGTTTGGACAAACTGTCTAGCCCTCCAAATGAACTAATCATGGTTTTTTAAACCATTTAGGAGGGTAAAAGGCTGTATGATACCTTTAAATTTTTTAGAATAGTGGATTCATACATTCTGTACATGGTTTGGGAAACAATGCACCTTGGTCGTGCAAGGGTGGTGCTTGGACAGTGGGCTCTACATGGTTGGTGTATAGTTTTTGAAATCTTGTAGTAACTGTGTATCCTCCTTAAAAGGAAAAATATACATTTTTATTGTTATTATTATTATGAGTTATTACCCTCATTTATCCTCTCACACATGGATTTCCTCTAGGAATCTATGGGATCTCTCCTCTCCCTCTTCTAGGTATTGTCCTTCACACTTCATCCGAGCTCTAATTTTCAATATATTGATGGATCTGGATTCATCTCAATAAGACCTTCAATCCACTATTCCCTTTTCTACTTTTCTATATCCATATGGTTTTATAAATCCATGTGATTCATTCTACCTTAATTTCTAGGAATCCATCTAAAACACTAATTTCTCTCATTTTAGCTGCATTTAGAGGCTAATATCAAACGACCCAGTGTCTATGAGTATTATGTAGGTGGTTCCTATATTTCTTCATGTTTTTAAGGTTGTTTTGGGGTGATCTCTTAAAATTTAGTTAACTTTGATCCCATTGAATAAATTAACCAACGAACAGTGCTATAAAAAAGAAACAAATAGTTAGTAATACAATATTCATTTTGGAAATGATATCGAACCATGATTTGAATTGAACTGAATGATAAAGAGTAATTATGATGGTGTATACAGATGGTTAGACAGAGTGTACCATCTTGACTCTTAAAGACATGTTGTTCTCTTGTGTCCTTGATTTTGGTGTTTCATGGATGAGGCACCGACCCTTGGTAGAGTTCTCTTACAACAATAGTTTTCACTCCACCATCATTATAGAGTCATTTGATGCCTTGTATGGCTGACCTTTTCATTCTCCATTGTTCTAGAATGAGGTCAATGAGTAAGCAATTCTCGGGCTGGAACTGGCACAGAGAATGATAGAGATGGATTAGGTGACTCGTGAGAGGATAAAGGCAACACAAGATCATAAAAAGTCTTACATTGATCATAGGATGAGACATCTAGAGTTCGAAGTTTGGGACCACGTGTTTCTGAAGGTGACTCCCTATCATGGGTAGTGAAGGCTTGGTCGTGGGAGTAAGCTTTCTCCCTAGTTTGTTGGGAATTTCAAAGTGTTATCTCGTGTTGGAGTCATGGCATACCGAATAGTAGTTCCCCCCAAGATGATCAGAATCATGATGTTTTTCACATGTCGTATCTATTTCATTATCTTCATGATGACTCTCACGTCATCGATTGGGATGAGATCGATGTTGACAATGAAGAGACCTTCTAGGAGTATCCTATAGACATCCAGGACCGCAATGATAAGGTGTTCTGTGGGAATTATTTCCCCTTGGTTCGTGTCTTTTGGTGGCATGGTGGCATAAAGGATAGTACTTGGGAATGTGAGTTGTAGATACACACTCAGTAACATGATATGTTTTATGTTTAGCGCTTTTCTTGTAACGTTGTTCATTTTGTGGTTGTAGACCGTTTTCTTATGAGATTTCTTTCTATTATTTCTTTTTTTTTCTTGCTCTATTTTGAGAGGGATCTCCCCCAAGAGAGTGTTTGGAAGCTGGTTGTGGTTTTTGTGTGGTTTTTCACTTGTTACTCTAGTGAGGTGGTCAGCTCCTATGGTGTAAAAAGCTTGAGAGTTATCTAAGGGGGTGTCTATTCGGATGACCACTTTATTTTTTGACCCCTTTCTAGATTGGATTTAGATTCTCAAGGACAATAATGTTTAGAGAGGTATTTTATGTAAGGGTTCAGATGTAACACCTCGAGAATTTACAAATATATTTATTATATAATGTATAGAACACTGAGTCTCTACAAACACCACTTTGTTAAAACCTATCTAGGTAAACATAATTTTTCCACCTCTATGATTTGAATTTTGAAAAAAATGACATACACGGTTTCATTTAGTAAGATATTTAGAGTCTTATAAGACAAAATTAATTTTTCATGAATAAGAATAAACCCTTATGAATAGTGACATACCCTTATGAATAGTAATGAATAATAAATTGGCCAAAAAATATAAACTTCACCCATGAATGTATAAATACAATTTAGACATCTTAAAAGTAAAAAATAGTCATAGTATAAGTATTGGTATTTTTGTATGTCATAAATATTTTAATTACAATTTTATGATTAATTTAATCATTTAAAACATAAATGTATTTTCATAAAAAATAATCATAAATTTTTATTTTTTTGTATTATAGTTATATATAATTTTATGGGACCTTGATTAATTTTCCAAGGTGTTATAAAATGAGTTATAGTTTTAATGTTGTTTTTTTAAATAAATTAGGATTTTATTTAAAAATTAAATTAAAAATATTTATAGAATTATTTTTAAAATATGGAGTTCATTTTTTAATCCCACATGTCGAATAATGGTTAGGTTGAAATTTTTGTACTTTTCTGAAAAACATAAATTTTTTATGAATAGTGAAATACGGTAAAATACCGTATATACAAATTATCAGTTAAATACACTATTTATGACATCATGAGTGATTTAAGGACACTTGGTTTGAAGTAACATGAACTTATTACTATTAGGGGTTACATGAAACAACACTATGGGTTGTCATTAGGGAATTAATAAAATAATGAATAAAATATTCAAAATTTACTCCTCTCCTCAACTATAAAACCCCCCTCACTCCCTCTTCCCCACACTCATATAAGCCTTGAATCTTCGCCATGTTCTGACCAAATACCCTTACCTAGTCACTCCCCACTTTCATGAAGCTCTTGGTATTTCCAAAATATCAAAACCCCTTCCCTTAAAGAGATTCTCAAGGAGTGGAATTCAAGAGGTAAATTCGCATTTTATTTCTTTCATTTTTGTTTCAAGTTCATTACTATTTTTATCCTCTCCTCACATCATCTATCCAAATGACCATGATAACTCCAGTATCATCTATATAGTGAAATTATATCATGTTAATGGAAGAAACATCATCAATATTCTTACTCTCTCTTTTTTATTGTATAAACGAAACCATCGTCCGTGAGCTTCCAATTTACAACCTTCATAGATGATGAAGTTCCGTTCTTCAATTTATCCTTAATTACTAGTCATGAAACCATTTTTATGGTTTAAACAGACTAAAATTAATGTATAATAACCTAATTAATATTCAGTAACAAGTATAAGTACATGTTATTAAATCAGATGACCAAACTAGTTCCTAATAATCAAAATACCACTGAAATAATCTAAGTGAATGTCTCTAATATTTCATCTAATAATTCATCCTCATTCCATGTAACAAAATGATATAGATTACCATTAACACCTATTTATATTCATAAATAATTTCTAAATTTAATTATTGAAATTTACATTCATTCCACATGAATTCCTTTACTTAAAAATAAGTGCACCAGTTATGAAAATCAAGAAAACGAACACTCCAGAATGATGAAATTCAATATTATAACTAATAAATAAGAACATAACAGGCGTAATAAATCATGATAAACTAAATAAAAGTTTAACTGGTTCTTAATTAAGTTATTAATAAGTCTAATTTCATATTATATGACCTTAAGTTCAAGAATGGAACACATTCAGACTTAAGGTAAGGGTTTCTTCATGTCACTTCCATCTTGTGAGATTTTTTTTGTATTCACTACTAATACTTGTGTATGTTGTATGTATACCGTAGGTTGTTGTAACATTTAATTAATATCTTTATTTTCATGTTATTTGTTTTATCATTTTAATATTATTAATTTTGGGGCATACAAATCGATTGATTGCAAAGTGGTAAGAGATTTCTACCCGAACCTCCATTTCCATTCGGGTTACTCTTATTCTCTACTTACCTCAATTAAATTATTATTTATTATTATTTAATCCACATAAATTATTTAAGGATGTACTATATATGTTTAAAATCCATAATCATTTATTATTTTACGGTTATTTACATTTTTTAAAAGGATCATTCAAAAAAAATTCCCAATAAACAAACCCGATTCAAGGGATATTTTTAAATTCTTACCCATTTTCAAGTGTACACCAGAATCTATTTTAATAACCCATTATTTTTATAAAAAAATTATCATGAAAAATAATTTTGGATCATTTCTAGATTTTATAGAACGAAAATTCATTTCCACTTTAAAATTCTCTTTAATACTTTCCTTAAAATGCTCTAAAATGTTTTATTTCTAATGTATCTTAAGAACTCTTTTTACATGATTTCACTTCAGTGGGACATCATTTATGACCAAAATATAATTTCAATGTATTAGTATTTTAATTTATTGGATATTAATGTTTAAAATCTGATTTCATGTCAAATATAAATTATTTTCCAAAAGAACACTTCTTTCAAAAGTAAAAAGGATTTTTCTCATCTCACATTAACTTTTATGAGATATATGCCTTGTTCATCACTTATTTATTTCTTGTGGTGTATAAACTTACCTTTGGTATATATTATCAATAATATTATTATTATCATTATATTCTAAGGTATTATGATTTGAATGTTTCAAGGTGTTATGGGACAATTTGGAATGTTTAAGAATTATCTCCCTCAAGGATTTTTCAATGGTCTCATTTAAAAGTATCTTCATCTATGTCAACAAACATTGTTAAATATTTTTCTTCATTAACATTTATCTCCTATGATGTCATCCACCATGTTTTATTGAATTTTTTATGATTATTTTGACTATGAATGTGCTATCTTAAAACCATTCACCAATTTACTCTGAATGGTTAGTGTTTATGCTTAATGTTTGGGGAAAGTTATTTGCATTTCATATATTAGTTTCTATAAGGACCTAGACTTAAAACATTACATAATCTTGAATTAAATGTATAATTCACATTTTAGGATCTTTTCATGTTTAGAGTTTTAGATAATTTTTCCATAACTATTACATATCAACTTGAAAATTACATGTAGATGCTACTACTCAATATCCATTTTTTCTACAAAATAAAAAATCTTAAAAAGAAACATGTAAAGTTCCAAGTTTTAGAAAACATGACTTTACCTTGATCCCATTCTTGAGTCTATTCATATTTAAGTCAAGTGGAAAATAATTAAAAAAATCAGGATGAACATAAAAATCTCAGTAAGGGTTATAAAATAAGGAAAGAAAACATTAGCCCATCAATAAATACAAATCAATGAAACCATACTTTTCAATCATAACATTCCTCATGAAATCATAAGATTTATGAATAACACATAAAAATCATAAATCATAATGGTAACTTGTAGTATCCATATCATATTGACATTGGAGTTATCACAGCTATGTAGGGAGTTACGTTGGAATACCCATCATAGTATATTCCCTAAATCTATTAGGAGAAAATTTAATGTTTAATTCTGTCATGTTACCCAATGCATTGGAGAGATATCTCAGTCTCACTCACTCTACGTTTATCACAGAACCACCAATATACATAAACAATTCCTAATAACCATAACAAAATCATAACACATAACACAAGCATAAAGGAAAGATAACATTTCCACATTCCAATCACAATATATCAATTCTAGATATTGAAATAAACAATGATTTATCAAACCATTTTAAGATCCATTTAAAACACTTAATAAAGATATTTTTGAATCAAAGTGTCACATTCCACTTTGAATCTTTTAAATGAATTAACATTTTGAAACATTAATTTCAGTATAAATAAATCTGAAAAACTATTTTTTAAACATGTACATTAATGATAATGATTTTTAATAATAAATCTTTAAAAAATTTAGAACGATATTTTAGTTAAAGATGTTTTAACAAAATGAAAGACACTTGAATACAAAAACTTGAGGAATAACATCAATAAAAGTTTATAATGTAGTACCCCAAACATTTTATGTTATGTTTCTCTATTCATCACTGAGATACATTATATTCATCACTGTTTTCCTTTGAAACAACACTAGTTTATTTAGGAGATAGTTAAAACCTAGCCATTAAACATAAATTTCTCACTTCTATGTGATTAATTTAGAAAAATGGTCATGTAGAGTTGTGTTAAGTAAGTCATTCGGAGTCTGATAGAACAAACTTGATTTTTGGTGAATAGTAACATAACCTTATGAATATTAACATGAATAGTTAAATGAACCTTATGAATAGTAAATAAAAAAATTATTTTATTTTCGTATGGAAATATGATAATGGGATCTTAATTAATTTTTCAATGTCATATAAATCTAATTGCACATCAAGATTATTATTTTTCGAATTAACCATGAACTTATTTAAAAATTAAATTAATAATATTTAGAAAATTATTTTTTAAAAATGGATTTCACTTTTGAATTCTACATGTCAAAAAATTGTAGGGGTGAATTTTTGGGATTTTTTGAAATTTTAGAATTTTTGATGAATAGTGAAGTACGATAAAATACCATATATACAAATTATCAGTAAAATACACTATTTATGACATCATAAGTGATGAAAGACCACTTGGTTCGAACTAACATGCCATTATTACTATTAGGGGTCATATGAAACAATACTATTGGTTGTCTTGATGTAAATAATAAAATAATGAAATTAAATATTCAAAATTTACCCCTCTCCTCCACTATAAAAACCCTCCACCACCACCACTTCTCTTCACTCCTCTAAGACATAAAGCTCCTAAAATTTCTACCAAAATAATCCTCCCAAGTCTCTTTTCCACTTTCTAGAGCTGCTGGTCTCACCAAAAGATGAAAACCAAATCCCTTAAGAAGGATCTCAAGGAGAAGAGATCAAGAGGTAAACAACCTATTTTATTTTCATTCTTTTCTTTCATTTTATATTATTCTCTTCCATTCCCTTTTTCTTGTGTTGGGATATTTCATTAAATATTCCCCCTTACTGTCCATATTATGTATTAATTATGAGATATTCCATTCCTCTCATCAAACTATTTTTATGAAATTTTAAGAGACGTTAGGCTGCTGAATTTTCGTGAGAAATTTATCAAGTTTTCTTTCATTTTAAGATTCCTTTATTTTCTTCTTCTTTTCTCACCTCATCTTAACCAAGAGGCATGTATTCCCCAGAACCTTGTATATTCCGTATTTTCTAATATTTATGGAAAATTGTTCATCATTATTCTTCTTCTCTCCCACTTATTTAAGGAAAAAAACATTGTCCATGATGTGTCGAATTACTGACATTATGGATGTTGTAATTTCAATTACCATTAATTATTTCATGTCTGGTCATGAAACCAAATATATGGTTGAACCAATTCATAATATATTTTTTTATCCTGATTAACATTCTAGAACATTTATACGTTCATAATATGGGATAATAATACAAAACAAGTTTATTGAACACAAAACTATCAAGCCAAATTCAAGCGTTTATTTTTAGCTTATCAAATGAGTCATTCTCATGGTATATAACCAGAATCATTATGAGATCATTTATATCTCTTTAATATCACTAATAATTTATATTAAACATTCTGTATGTTTAACCATATTACAAACCAACTTCCACTCATGAGTACAAGTAAATAAATTATGAAACCAAGTAAGAAAATGCTTCCAAAAAAATAAGATTTAATATCTTAAACCAATAAAAGAGGCCATTAATGACCTTAATAAGATTATATCATATCAATTACATGTTTATTAGGATCTATAATTTTTAATTAATGAATTGAAATTTGATTATTCAGGTTGTTAAGAACAATCCAGAACACACTAGAGAAAAAGGTAAGGGGTTTCTCATCTCACTTTCATTTATGTGGGATTTTTATTCTTCGCCACTTATTTCTTGTATGTGGTATATTTGTACTGAAATTTCATAGATAATAACATGATTCTCTTTATATTCATGTTATTAAATTATTCATTTGATGTTCATTAAGTTCTGGTCATATGATTTGACTGATTACATTGTGGTAAGGGACTTTGCCTCAACTATCTTTTTGTTGTCACTGACTTTGTATTGTGCACCTAATAATATTTATGTGGTGTACCTACTTCACATTTGAGATAAGTTTTCATTTTAAATTGTATTTATATCAAATATACATAATCTCATACCATGGATATGTTTGTTGTCTAAACCGTATACCATTTTACATACAGTGTTTATTTGGAAAGTTATTATGGAAATATTGGTGAATCTGTATACTCTACTCTATAAGGATATCGAAAAGGCATATTGCTCTTGTATTGAATCAATGTATAAAGAATGATTGGAAATACAGTGGTGGGTGGGGCCCACTAAAGCCCCTCGATTTATTGGTAGGTCTCATGAGACAAAATTGTTTGGCGACAAACCCTTTGAGTTTGTTTCCAAAAAATAGACGGGTTTCTACCGACATAGCTAAACCATTTCAACGGTATTATGGTTTCATGTGCCAGATACATGACGTCTAATTAATAATAATTCTCTTTATTCATTATCAGTTATTTTTATTATCCATGAGATTTACACTATGACAAAATCTATGGATACAGTTTCATTTTCAGTTTATTAATGGCATTAGTTATTCATTTATTCACTATGCCATATTGATTATATCAGATTGATTATGATTCACTTATTATTGTACTCATGATTCCACTTTTGTAACCCTTACTGAGCATTTGAGCTTACCCCTTTCATTGTTTACCTTCAACAGGTGATGAAGAGAAGGTCTTTTATTGAGTTCGTGTGCTGGTAGTTTTTAGTTTTGTTATGTATTGTATCTCGTAACCTTTTTAAATGTAATTTGTGTTACATATATGTTTTTTAGTTTCTTCAAGACTACTATACTGATCATTCCTTCGGGATTTTCATTCCTTCTAACCATACCAATTTCATAAGTAATGCACCAACTCCAGCATAGAGGGGTCGGGGTGTTACAGTTGGTATCATAGAAAGTTTAGTAGGAAACTTGGAAACTAGAGTAGGAAATGAATAGTAGGGAACAAATCCCAAAGGTAGTATTTGAGGATAAAAGTACAAGAAGGTCCTGTTTTTTTGGTAAGGAATAGATTATGGAGATCGTTTTAAGAAATACGTCTCTATCTAGATACGAGCAGACAGAGGTGGCTCTGGCATAGATGTATCCTAGGGGTAAAACCTGAAAACACCGCTTTGAGCTAGACTCAAATGGGAACTGGTACATGAAAATGGGCCTTGCTTCACTCTTGGTTATGAAACTCTAAAGGGATATTCTTTGGATAATTCATGTTTTCCTTAAAAGAAATTATAAATGAGTTAATGTAAATTTTTCCTTAGTGAAACCATGTTTATAATATTAGCTATGTATAGAATTTCAATCTATGTTTAGTGCTTTCCTATTTGAGATTCATAAACTAATATTGTATATCCCATTATTTAGAAATGGCGTCTAATGGAAGAAGGGGAATCAATACTTATGGGAAAGGTAGGGATCTCCCTACTGAGCAAGTCAACATAGTCAACGTTGGAGCAGATCAGATCATGAACATATTGGTACAACATACTCAAGCTGTAACGAATAACTATTCCACACCTGTTTTAGATTGTTTCATGACACAGAAGGCCCCATCTTTCAGTGGGACTACTAATCTAGTGGTATATGAGCAATGGATCAAGTCCCTTGAAAAGATATTCATGGCGTTAAGATGCAATGAAAATGAAAATGTTGTACTGGTGGTATATTGTCTCAAGAGAGACGCTGATCAATGGTGGTCCCTGATTCAAAATACCACAGAGGAAAAAGAAATAGAAGATATATAATGGAGGACTTTTAATGAAATATTCAACGAAAAATATTTCCCTCGTGAGCAACAAAATGAAATGAAGAGGAAATTCCTTGGTTTGAAACAAAGGGAAGAAGACAGTGTTGCAGAGTATGAGGCTACCTTCACAAGGCCAGCCAGGTATGTCATGGATTACATTCGTGACTCAGCGAACAAGATTCATAATTTCTTTCAAGGTCCTAAGGAAAGTCTTCCAAGGGCACTGGTTTCTAAAACATTTTCATCATATGATGGAATTGTATCAAGTACTATCAAAACAGAGAAGGAATTTTCTAGATCAAATATTTTCAAAGGAAACCAAGATAAGAAGTGGTACTCTGATAACAAAGGAAAAGGAGAAGCACCAAAGAAGAGAAAGGGAACGAACAGTTTCCCATTATGTGAGAACTGTGGAAATAATCATCTCGGGAAATGCTTGAAAGGCATGGGAGTCTACTATATGTGCGGAGAAAAGGGTCATCGATCTGATGAATGCAAGCGGAAGAAACAATTCAATGATGTTCAATGCTACAATTTCAGAGATATGGGACACTATGAAAATGAGTTTCCTAAGTTCCAGGGAAACATGCCTCAGAAAAATCCAAGAGAGAAAGGGAGAGCTTGCATGATTGCAACCGCGGAGGATAAAGTTCCTACTGATGTAGTGGCAAGTACTTCAATTGTTTCCTCAAACTTATCCAACACTTTATTGAGACATGTGAGTAATGGGTTATAAGTGGTGTCCTTTTATAAGGGGGAGGAGGGGCGCTTTAGAAAAGTTTGAAGATATTATTTTGCTATAAACTTATCTTCGGTTTCAAAAGGTCAAAAACTCATTAAAGTCAAATATACAATGACTAATGTTTGAAATAAAATCATCCAATAATAATTGGATAGTTTTGTATATTTTTTAAATTTTTATAATCTTATTTATTTAAATCATTCATTAATGAGGTAAACACTGCATCATTATTGTGTCATAAATATTTTTATTTATTTGATGTCTAAAAATTATAAAAAAATATCATAACGTAGGAAATCTATTTATATTTAAAATTAATATTTACAGTTGAAAATATAACTTATAAAACCCCATGTAAAAAATTATTTACTAAAAGATATATGTTAAAGTCATTTTTTAATTTACTTTAAATTAATTAATATAATTGTCATTATCACTCCCTAGTGGACCCATAGGGTCCCAAAATAGAGCCAAGGATGCCCATGGTTGTAAATTTATCAACCAATAGGATTAAGACACATGTTATGGTAATTTAATATTATTATTATAATATTTTGTTACCCTTATTTACCAGATTTACCCTTTAACCATGGTAAATAAAATTTTTACTGAAATAAATATTCATAATGTCTAAAAATAAGGGTTACCTATTTACACAATTTGTACCTCTAAAATTAAAATATAGAATCCATTTTTCAAAATTCAAAAAAAAAGTTTTAGAAAATAATTTAAAATTAATTACCGGTGTCAAAACAAAATGCGTGTTTTTAAGAAATAATAACTATAAAAACATTAACACTTATTTATGTCCAATTTGAAATTAAAATTACTTCAAATGACCAAAATTGGATTAAATGATAAAAACATAATATAATTACACTTTAAAACCAATTAAAAAGATAATCTAACCATATAAATAATTTATATTAAAAGGAAATTTTGAATTAAAATACATTATTTTTCACTATTCATAAAAAAATGAACATTATCTGGAAAATACCAAAATTTTATCCAAAGTATATTTTAATGTCCCGATTCTAAATATTAATTTTATTTTGTAAAATAGAATATATAAAAGTTACCAAAACTAGATTTAAATAGGGTTCACCATCAAAAGGCCGTAAATCGACCTTTTAATGAATATTAGAGTATTTATGCTTAAAATAGGATTATTTCTTATTTTAAGCCTCTAAAATTTATTGGATAAATGTAAAAACATTTAATAAGATTATTTAATCATAATATGGTTAGTTTTGTTCTTTCCCATTAATACAACTACTATGTGTTAACTACCATGTAAAATAATAATATTATATTAATATTTTTCAGTACAACTCAATGTTATGTTTTCAATGAAACTTGTTGCTGTGTATCAGCTATGCCATCAAACATAGCATCCAATTTAAGGTATAATTAATATTTAATTCAAAAAATTTAATAAATATAAAAATTTATATTCTTTATTTATCTAGGATGTTATAGTTCCAATATGAATTTATATGTTGTTTATGTTTATCCTCATTCATATGAGGAATGAGTTGAACTTATTATGTGATAGTGGGGCCTACTATATCCCCTAGATGCATTGGTAGGTCTCATGAGATAAATAAATGTGGACTTCATTGAGGCCTTTCCAAATTTGATATATGGTTTTGGCTGAGGCCTTAACCATTTTCAGACATCTTGGATGAGGCCCTCATGGTATGTTTTAGAATGTCTTGCATATGCATTTCTCTCATTATGAAGCTATAAATTCATATTTTAAGTGTTTATTTAACTAGTAGAATACCTATTATTATGTTTTGTTATGGAAATATTTACTCACCTCATATTCTGGCCATAATTTGTTCAAGTTTTTTATTTGTAAAGGCATGTGTTGTCAATTATTCAACTTGCCTAATGTTTATGTTTATTTTATTTTCTACTTTATTGCTTACTCTTGCTGAGCATTTGAGCTCACCCCTTTCTTATTTTTCATTTTCCAAGGATATAAGGATGTATGTTATGAGTTAATTGAAGGCATAATCTAGTAGGCATGGATGTTTCTAATGGAATAAATTAGTGTTAGTTTTATTTTCAAGTTGTAATGTTGAACCTAGGTATGTATCTGGTTTTCCAAAACTACTAAACTTCTCAGCCCTTCAGGATTTGATTCCTTTTAATCATGCCAATGTATTAAAATAATGCATCAGCTCTGAGATTCTGGGGTCAGGTAGTTACATAATATGCATGTGGATCAACCCTTTGCATGTTTTTCAATGATCGAAGTGGTCGAAGGTTGATCAAAATTTTTTTGGAGGAGTTTTATTTAGTAAAAGCTTAGAAGAGGGTATTATAAATCATGTAACTATATTACATGACATGACAATCTATTTCCCAAGTTTTTTCATGGTGTGAAAGGTAGATTCACAATGTGAAATTTTCTAGGGTTTGGAAAATAAATAAAATGCCAAAGCGACATGTTTTTCAGCAGAACTTGATGTTGAGGCATTAAACAATGTAAAAGAGGATTGAACATCGTGTAATTACCTGATGTTGTATGTTTTAAAAACATTTCTAGCCACTTAGGTTTTTTAAACCTATAGTTTCATCGGTTCTCCCCCGACTCCATGTGGCCGAGGGACCCTTGCCTCATCATTTTGGTAATTCCTTCATCACTAAATGATCCCTTGCTCCCTTATTTGATCTATAGCATCCAGTCTGCAATATAAGGTATTATCTACCTCTTTTCTTGAGGTTTCTTTGATCTTTTTCCTCTTGTTTCTCTTTTCCATGTGATTTCACATGGTCTCTATGTTCCTAATGGAGTTTTCCTGGTTGTTGGTTGGTGCGGTTGTGTCGAGGCATCCTCGAAAGAATGTAGTTGTTGCGGGAGAGGTGATCATGATCCATTGCTTTGATCCGTTCTTATACGAAGAACATCAATGACATTTTGAGGTATGAGATTTTATGCTTCTCTATTTTCTTACAAGAAATCATAGAGCTAGCATGATTTGGACCTTTGGATTTCAATGCAATTAACCTAATAATTATATGAACCAGATTAAAGAAATTGGTATCGATCATGTAGTAGTTTTGTTGTTTTATACCATGATAATGGTTTGCCTATTGATTTTATAGATAGTGTGATATCTATGCATTGCTTGATTTATAATATTGTTCTTTATGTAATAGGTAATGAATGTAAAGCTTTAATGAATTGATAATTAATTGGATAAAAGATAAAGATCCATATTTAATTAATCTGGTTGTTGTTGTTATAATTTTATGATAATAAAATTGATCCAAGTGATCATGTTTAATTAAATTGGTTTGTGAACCTGAATCATGTTGATTCTTGTCTAAAAAAGAGTTAAAGGCATGGTAAATTAATTGTTTAATTTTTTGGTGATAGCTTGTGATAGCTTGTTTCTTAGGTTACCTATAGTTGGAACCTATTAATAATTAATCGATTAATTCAAGATGTAATAAGAACCAGTTGTGTGATAATTTTAATGCCTTATAGGGCCTGAGTTTCCTGCTTACTTGTAAAGGGTGAGTGCCTATGATTTGGATCCATAAGAGCTCATTTTTTTGAAGGAAAAATACCTCTCTTTGGGGAAAAGATCTCATTGCCATGTTTTTTCCTACTTCTCATGATGTACTCTGGATGAAAAAATTTGTATTTGTGGGTATAGGGAGGCCTGGATGTGATGTGATCCTAGGATGGCTGATCCTGGAGGGTTGTTATAGTATGTAGGGGTAGGGAGGCCCAGTGTTCGTGGCCGCATTTGATACCTAGAGTGGAAAGATGCATCGGTTTATGCACGTGGGTGTCATAGAGGACACAATAGATGATGTAAGGGGTTGAATCTGGGTTTACCTATAGACATGAAAGAGGTTTCTATTGAATATGTTATTTGTTTATCTGCTTTACTTTCCCCATTACTTGAGTAATATGGTTTTACTAACTCTCATTTTAAAAGAGGAAAAAAAATTGGGGTTTGTAATAAGCATTCTATAATTAGATTCTTGAGGATGTATGGGTCTATGCTTCTGTTATAGGTGGAAAAGACTCAACGGGTAGTTTACCTACTCACCATGTTGATCCCCTTATGCTTGTTAGCTTATAATGTTTTCTATAATCCATGTGAATATGAAAAAGTGATAATTTTGTAAATAAATGATTGAATAAATGATGTTAACCCATGGGGTTAGAGGTTTCTAAGATGAAATATTTAGGTTGTGATTATAAGAAGTTGTGAAATTAGTTTTTTTTATGCCTGGAGGGCATGGATCTTGGCTGGAATGTTAATGGGATGTGATGTGGAAAAATGATAATGGTAAATTATTGTAAGTGAAAATGATAAAACCGGATAAATTAAATCAAATTATCTCTTTAAATGGTTGTGTGGTTATAGGATATCTAGTCTTAGTAGTGGCAGCCAGGAGACTGAGAGACGTTAGATGCAGATGATTATCAGACTAGGTTTTTTCTATAATGTGTTTGTAATATATATTATATCCTTTAATTTTTGTGTTTCTATATGCTACTCCACCCTACTGGTTAAGGAAGCTGACACCTTGGAGATTCTGATCCCTAGGTGGTGTTTTCCCCAACATCCTGAGGGGAGGATGGATGGCTCACTGACACCTTTGGCCATGCTCTCTTCTCTTGGTAGTTACTACTAATGGTATGCACAACAGTTAGTTTTCCCCATATATGTGTGTAGAGGGATGTAATGTATTGTGTTTATTTTGCACAAATATATTCTGGATATATTTTCCTATAGATTATTATAGGTATAATGTGTATAGGCTGTGATGGATTGAGGATCCTTACTCAGCATATGGGATTTAATGGATTGAGGTATAGTACCTGATATATGATACACATTATGTGGGATGTGATGGATCCCAGAAACTACTTAGTTATGTTGAGTCAATAAGGTTTTCCTTATGACTTTTCCATTCCTTCTTGTTTTGAAAATCACAAACACCTTATCTTAAGGAAAGTTGCTTTTATAAGAAAAATCACTTTTATAAGGAAAATTGTTTTCTTAAGGAAAATTGCTTTCATAAGAAAAATACTTTCTTAAGAAATTGCTTTTATAAGCAAAATAGATTTTATATGAAAAATTATCCTTATCTTATTTTCATCCATATTTTTATTATGTATGAGATTCGGATTCATTTCTATTTTCTCGGAATCGTTGAAACTTTGATATAAAGCATTCTCTTTTAGGATTCGGATTCTGGATAAGAACTATAAGAAAGTTTCATTCCAAATTCCGGATATGAACTCTGACTAAGTTCTATTCCAGATTCAGGATACGAAATCTGAAGAAGAATTCTCATTAAGAATTCTAATGAATAAATCTCATTTCGAATTCCCATTACGAATTCCAATAAAGAATTCTCATTACGAATTCTGTTGACGAATTCTCATTACGATTTCTGATGACGAATTCCTATTCCGAATTCTCATTCCGAATTCACCTATTAAACAGAATTTGAGTATCTTTGTTTTATACACTCTAAATTAATTCAGACTCCGAAAAGTATCTTTGTTAGACTCATAACTTTTATATTGCTTACACTTCTAAAATTTGTCTACTCTTATTGTTTTCATTACACTCCGAACCTTTACTCCGAAGCGTTCATTCCGAACCTTTGAGTCAGAATTAAAATGATGTAGTACATTCTGTTACACTTGTTTTGTTATAAAACTATGTCGTCTGTTTTGTTATAAACTAACCGTTGTCTAAGTGACACGTGTACAGGTCCCTCCGATCTTTAAAGAAAATATGACCATTGGAGAAGGAGCCGACCTTACCTATAAATAGGAGCTCATTTGAAAGAGCTCGTTGCTGAAAAAAAGTACTGAAAGGCTGACTAATTTGCTTGAAGTGATTTCTAGAGAGAGAGAGACTCTTATTAACTCTCAAAGATTCGTGCGACTCCGAATGTTGGTGATTACATTTGAGGGCTTCTGAGGATAGGAAGACAGAGGTGCTGACTACCTTAAAGTTCGAGGGCTTCCTTGTTGAGGAAGACAGAGGTTGCCAACTACCTTGAAGTTGAGGGCTTGCGGGGATAGCAAGACAGAGACTCCGATCTTCGTATCGAGGGCTTACCCTGGTGTGGGTAAGACAGACTTGCTTGAAAGTATAAATCAAGGGACCTTTATCCAAGGTTGTTGGATACCCTTCTCTTTGGGTTAAAAGACTTATATATTGTTACTTGTAGTTTTACTACTTGTTTATATTCCGCTGCATTTTGTAATATAAGGAAAGTATAACTTTCTTATACTTCCTTACTTGTACTCTGTTTCATTTAGATTCTATACGCTTTAAGGTAGAATCTCATATTGTAATCTTTTGTTAAGTGTGAACTTCCGGAACCATATTTCCGGAACCTACGTTCGGAATCTCTTTCCAAGTTTGCTTTTGGAATTAGAGGTGTTGTGAATCTACTAAGCTTAACTTTGTTAAACTTAGCCCTTTCCTTTTCTTAAGGAAAACATAGTTATTCTTAACTAACTTTAAAGGTTCCAAAGGAATTTTTAAAGTTTACAATTCACCCCCCCTCTTGTAAATTGAGCATCTACATCACTATTTCGATCCTACAATTGGTATCATAGCAGGTCTCTGAAATACGTATACTCACAAATAAGTTTTTCTTGCTCACTTTCCCATTCCGAACTTTGTGATTACGAACTTTTGCTACTAACAAGGTTGTGTGCAAAGTTATTTTAAGTATGGAAGGAGTCAATGTTTGATCAATTGATAATCTGAATCCTACAAGACCACCAATATTTGATGGTAATGACTATGAATACCGGATAGATCGTATGAAGACTTTTGTTATCAATACTGGAGTAGACAACTTTGTTATGCTTACTGGTGATTATAAAATTCCTAACAAGGAAGTCAGATCTTTTACTAATCAAGAAAAGCAAGAATATCAACTAAACTATAAGGTACGCAACACTTTACTATGTTCAATGACCAGAAATATATATAGCCAAATTTCTTCTTGTGAAGCAGCTAACTGTATATGGAAGAAGTTAGAGGTTACACACTTTGGGACTTCCAAAGTGATTGAGACTAGAAGAGCTATGCTTAGAGCTGAATATCATGGCTTCAATTTTCCTTATGGAGAACCTATCTGTAAAGTTTAACAAAGATTTATGACTATTGTCAACAGTCTACAATATATGGGAGAGAAAGGCTTAGATGATGAATCTCTTGTGGATAAAATAATTGATATTATTCCCAATGAGTGGGAATCCAAGAGAACAGCTATAGATGAGAACAGGAAGGTCACTCAAATTACTCTTGATGAATTATTTGGAACTCTTCTACAACATTAAACTAGAATGAAGAGAGATGCAGACAACATCAAGAAGAAGAATGGAAATGGTACTGTTACTTTTACTACAACTTCAAATCAGATGAAAGCTAAGACTCCTGAGAGAGTAACCAGATCCAAGTCTAAGAATGTTATTTTCCAATCCGAATCAAGTGAGAGTGAAGTTTCAGAAAATGAATTATCAAATCTTGCTCGAAGGATGAACAAGATAGCAGTCCAGAGAAATTTTCAATCTAAGTATAAGAAAAAGGAAAGGAAAGATAAGAAAGATGGAGAAGTTACTTGTTATGAATGTAAAAGAGATGGACATATTAGACCAGATTGCCCTATGCTCAAAAAGAAAGAAAGGAAGGAAAGATATTCAGATAGGAACAGAAAGAAGTATTATAAAGCTAAAGCTAAGAAAGTTCTGAAAGCGAATGACACATGGAGTGCCAATGGTGGTGACTCTTTAGATGAATCTTCTGATTATGAATCTTTAGGACAGAAGAATCTTGGTCTTATAGCCAGATTACCTATTGATAATAATTGTCTTATGGCTAAGGTACGAAATGCTGAATCTTTGACCAATGTTTCTTTAAATTCTAATAATAGAAAGTATTATAACTCTTCTGATGAAGAATCATCTTCTGATGAAGAAAATACTTTACCCACTTATGAAGAAGTCTCTAGGTTTGCTGAACTTCTTGAGATTGAGAATTCAAAACTCAATAAGAAACTTGATAAGGAAAACTCTAGGAATTCTATTCTTACAAAAGAGATATCAGATCTTTCTAAAGATCTTGATAAGAAAAATGCTGATTTTGAAAATATTTCCAAAAATCTTGAGGAAGTATGTTCTGAGAAGAACGAACTTTCTAAATAATTAGAAAAAGTAATTTCTAAGAAAAATGTTTTCGAGCCAAACTCTAGTTCTAAAACTAATGATTTTGAGGATAAAAAATTGGTTGTAAAACTCAAGTCCGAAATTTTTTCCTTAAAGAAGTGTTTATCAAACTTTACCCATGGTAAAGAAAATTTTGATAAGATGTATTTCCAAATACGACCTTTAAGAAATAAATCTGGATTTGGCTATACCCATGCAAAACCTATTTTTAGTAACAATTATTTTGTTCCTCAAAGTGCCCCATTTTGTACCAAGTGTCAATGTGGTGGTCACTGGGCAAAGAATTGTTCCTTAAACAAAATCCAATCTCTAGGATTTCACAAAGCCTACTTTTCTAAGAAGATGTGGGTTCCTAAAATTTTATCGTCTGGAAATCTTGGATCCAAACAAGTTTGGATTCCGAAAATCTGATTTTCTTATTAATTTCAGGAAAACAAAGAGAGTACCAGCAACAATAAATGGTACATGGATAGTGGATGTTACCGACACATGACTGGTAACAAAAGTTTTTTGAAAAGATTATCAAAACGAAAGGAGGAAAGGTAACTTTTGGAGATAATGCTAAGGGAGAGATTGTTGGTATTGGTAATATAGTTTTTCTTGGTAAAATCTTGATTTCAAATGTTCTTTTTGTTAAGGGTCTTAACCACAACCTCATTAGCATAAGTCAGTTATGTGATGAAGGTTACCTTGTGAATTTTAGGAATGATAAGTGTTTAGTTCACAATTCCAAGGAAGAATTTATTCTCTCATCCAATAGGCAAGAGAATGTCTACACTTTGAACGTAGAAGACCTCAAGAGTCATGATTTACCTTGCTTAAGTGAAATGGAATATCATTCCTAGTTATGGCATAGAAGATTAAAACACTGTAATATTAGAAACCTATGTAAACTCTCTAAGAAGAAACTAGTTAAGGATTTACCGGAGCTTATATTTGATTCTTCTAAAGTTTGTGACCCTTGTCAATATGGCAAGAAACATAAATATAGTTTTAAGTCAATCAGTGAAGTCTCAACAACCGATGCATTACAGTTAGTGCACATGGATCTTTTTGGTCCAACAAAAACTGGAAGTATTGGAGGCAAATACTATGTGTTTGTTCTATTTGATGATTACACTAGATTTACTTGGGTCTATTTTCTAGCAAAGAAATCTGAAACTTTTTCCTATTTCAAAAGTTTTAGAGCTCAAGTTAAAAATGAGAAAAACCTTCCATTGAAAACTATTCATAGTGATCATGGAGGAGAATTTCAAAATTCAGATTTTGAAACTTTTTGTAGTAAGAAAGGTATTACTCACAATTTTTCAGCACATAGAACTCCTCAACAGAATGGTGTAGTTGAAAGAAGAAATAGAATTCTTCAAGAAATAACTAGAACCATGTTGAGTGAATATTCTATTGCTAGACATTTCTGGGCTGAAGCTGTAAGTACTGCTCGCTATACTATAAATCGAGTTTTGATTAGACCTTTTCTTAATAAAACTCTTTATGAGTTATGGAATGGTAGTAAACCAAGACTTTCCTACTTCAAGGTTTTTGGTTGCAAAGTATTCATTTTGAATACTAAAGATAATTTACATAAATTCGCACCAAAATTAGATGAAGGAATTTTCTTAGGATATTCCACAACCTCTAAGGCTTATAGAGTTTTTAATAAAAATACTTGTACTATTGAAGAAACAGTACATGTAAAATTTAATGAATCAGATCCATTTGTTTTTAAACCATCCCAGCCTTCTCCCTTGGATGTGTTTTCAAAAAATGATTGTCAACCTTTGATAGAAGAACCTTCTGATAAGGAAATTGTTCTAGAAGATACTTCTGAAACATTTACCCCAGAATACTTTCTACCCTATGTTGATGAACAGGTTCTACAAAACCCAAATCAGGTGTTTCTTAAGAATCATCCCAGTGATAGTATCATTGGTGATGTAAACCAACCTGTAAGGACTAGAAGTTCCTTAGGAAATGAAGTAGAACATCTAGCATTTCTTTCCCAATTAGAACCTAAAAGCACTGATGAAGCTTTAGGTGATGATGATTGGATCAAAGCAATGCAAGATGAACTAAATGAATTCGAAAGGAATAAAGTCTGGACCTTGGTTGAAAGACCTAAGGAAACTTCTGTTATTGGAGTAAAATGGGTTTTCGGAAATAAATGTGATGAAAATGGATTCATTGTTAGAAATAAAGCCAGACTTGTTGCTAAAGGCTATAATCAGCAAGAAGGAATAGACTATGAAGAAACCTATGCTCCAGTAGCTAGACTTGAATCTATCCGTATTCTACTTGCCTTTGCAGCATTCTTTAATTTCAAAATTTTCCAAATGGATGTGAAATGTGCTTTTCTTAATGGTTATGTTCAAGAGGAAGTTTTTGTAGAACAAACTCCTAGCTTTGAAGATACAAAACATCCTGATCATGTTTTTAGACTTACCAAAGCTTTGTATGGCCTTAAACAATCCCCACGAGCATGGTATGATAGACTCAATGGATTTTTGCTTCAAAATAACTATGTTAAGGGAAATGCAGATCCAACCCTTTTTATAAAGAAAGATAAGAAAAATGTTGTGATTGTTCAAATTTATGTTGATGACATTATATTTGGTTCAACTCAGCAATCTTTGACTGACTCTTTTGCTAGTCTAATGAAATCTGAGTTTGAAATGAGTATGATGGGTGAGTTAACATTTTTCCTTGGTTTTCAAATTTCTCAAAAACCAGAAGGAACCTACATATCTCAACATAAGTATATTAAAGATCTTCTTAAAAAGTATGGTTATGACAACACTAAGAGTATATGTACTCCCATTGGTACCTCAAACTCTTTAGATCTTGACGAAGCTGGGAAACCAGTAGATCAAACATATTTTAGAGGTATGATAGGAAGTCTACTTTACTTAACAGCTAGTCGACCAGACTTAATGTTTTCAGTATGCTTATGTGCAAGATATCAATCCAATCCTAAGGAATCTCACTTAAAGGCAGTAAAAAGAATTTTTCGCTACCTTAAGGGAACCATGGATCTAGGATTATTTTATACTTATGGAAATGATTTTGTTCTAAAAAGATTTTCTGATGTTGACTTTGGTGGATGTAGAATGGATAGAAAAAGTACATCCGGAACTTGTCATTTCTTAGGAGATTCTTTAGTTTCTTGGTCCTGCAAGAAGCAACATTCTGTATCACTCTCCACTGCTGAAGCTGAATATGTAGCAGCTGGAAGTTGTTGTGCACAAGTGTTGTGGATGCAACACACACTCACAGACTATGGATTGAGTTTTACTAAAACTCAAATTTTGTGTGATAAAACAAGTTCCATTTCCCTCAGTAAGAACCATGAACATCACTCCCGTGCAAAACACATAGATATTAGACATCACATTCTTAGGGATCACACACTTAAAAGAGATATTATTCTTCAGTTTATCGGAACGCAAGAAAAACTTGCTGATATTTTCACAAAATCTTTGCCTTCTGATAGATTTGAATATATTAAACAGAAGTTAGGAATGATAACCGTAAGGTAATCTTTATTAATTAACTTTCTGTTGAAAAAACCTCCTTACAGTAATAAACTCCTTTTCATAGGGGGAGTACATTTGATTGTTTGTTTAACAAAATTTTTCAAAAATTTGTTTTCAAACTTTTCGGAACGAAGATTTCCAGAATGGAGATTTCCGGAACTACAATTTTTTTTCTCTAAAATGGACATATTCGTACAGAATACTTCTGGAATGGAAGTGTTCGTATTGAAAATTTCCGGAATGGAAAATTTCGTACTAGAATTTTTCATAACGGAATTTTCATACTAAATTCTTCGTAATGTGTTTTTCGTACTAAATTCTTCGTAATGTGTTTTTCGTACTAAATTCTACATAATGTGTTTTTCGTACTAAATCTTCCATAATGAATGTTCCGTAATGAGTTTTTCGTACTAAGTTTATTTTCCATAGTAAAATTTTTTCGAAATCTGTCTTATCATAATAAAGTTTTTTTTCTAGTCTTTGTTATATTACCCATTAAAAATAATCCTCCTAATCCAATCTGAAAGGTATGATTACCTTACACAAGTTTTCGTAGTCATATTTTTCTTGCTGGCATTTTCTTGTATTATGTTTTTGGATTTTAGTTTTCTTAATTCCTTGTCTAAATAAAAACCTCAAAAAGATCGGATTCAAGTTTTCAACCGTCAGATCTGATCTCAGCTTATCACAACCGTTAGATCAACCATGGAAGTTGAACCGTCATTTCATTTCCTATATAAAGTGGACCTAAATACTCGTCCCACATCGATTTCAAGCTCTCGAGTCTCGAAGCTCTGCCCCTCTGTTTTAAGGCCGTTCCGAACTACAGTTGTCTCCGTTCCGAACTTCTCAGAGGATTACAGATCCGAATGTCTGCGGAGTTAGCGTCTCAAGAAATTTCATCCACCAAGCCTATTTCACAATGGTTAGTTTACAGAGAAAGGTTAGTCCATCCGGATTTCTTCAACAACTATGATTCTCTTATTTCAAAGAACATTAAGTTGAATGGCTGGAAAGATGTTGCTGTATCCAAACCGGGGACTCAAGACGATGTTTTTACAGAGTTACTTGTTGAGTTCTATGAAACAGTTTCCTTCTTCCAGGAAGATAATAGGGAGAAGTTTTCTTTTAACTCTTATGGAAAGACCTACAAACTTTCTTATACCAAGGCAGCAATCTTGGTAGGGTTGTCCTATGAAGGAGAAGCTGAATTTATTTCTCATGTTTTGCCAGACTCTAAGGGTAGCTTCGACAAAGAAAAAGCCTTAGAAACTCTCGGACTGGATGATGGCAAGGCTCTGAAGATTGCTAGTTTATCCACAAATTTCCGGATTCTAGAGTTGTGGGTGCAAGGGCTTATCGTACCGAGGAAAGGTGATAAAGACAGCTTGAAGATGAGTGAGATCTATATCTTAGATTTCCTGATAAATATAATAATGTTTAACATCATGAGGAACATTCTTATAACCATTTAGAATCTTAAGAAGGGAAATCTCAGAGCACAAATCGTAATGTACCCAGCAATATTATCAAAGTTGATAGTTCGGTGCCTTGAATCTTTCAAGGAAGCCAGCAGATCTAAGCCAAGGGTTTGTAAAATTATTTTGGTTAGTGATGACACCCTTAAGAGGATGGATGTGGCTTTCAACAAGGAGATTGGTGAGTTCGTTGATTTTCCTAATCAAGAAGAAACGGTTCCGAAGGCTGCTGAACCGGAATCATCCAAACCAGTAAAGAAAAGAAAGTTGAAGGAAGTTGCAACTGAAGTCGAAGATCCTAAGTCTAAGGAAGTTCAAACCGCACCTCCGAAACCAAAGAAGAAGAAGGCCTATCCTGATGAGGTTGTTGCAAAGTGGAGAGCAGATAAAGAGAAAAGGAAATAAGGGGATCCGCAGTTCGGATTGGACCCTACGGAAGCTAAGGCCCTGAAGGAGAAAACTGCTGATGAGATTCAAAAACAATTAAAGGAAAAGAAGCTTAAGAAGAAGATTTCAGATGCCGAGGCAGTCCAAGCTTTGTTGAAATTTAATGAAATAGTATCCGGAAGCATTCCAGTTCCAAGATCTTTCTCCTTGGAATCTCTACCTGAGACTCCAGGAAGAAACCTTGATTTTCCAGAAGAGACTACAGCTGAGCATGATGAGCAAATCGAGCAGATTCAGCAAGTGGGTGAGGAAGAAGAAGTTGCTGAAGGAAGTGGTGAAACAGGAGATCTTTTGAAACAAGTGGATGATTATAAAGGATCACCTTCGGAACATCTATCACTCCGAACTTCAGAGGCTGAATCCTCTAAGTTAGTAACTCCAGAGAAGGATAAGAATGAGGAAGATTTGGTTAAAAAAGTTGTTGATGAGATTGTTCAAGTGTCTACTGGCGAGCAGAAAACTCCTGATCAAGAATCAATTCCAAAAAAAGACAAGGGAAAGAAACTCCTTGTTGAAACTCCGAAATCAGTGGCTAGCAAGAAAAGGGAATTTGGTGATTCATCTAAAAGGAAGTTGGAGCTTATTGAGGAAGAAAACTCTCCAAGAAAGATTTCAGATTCAGAGTCATCCTCATTGGGGCATGACTTTGTTGTTCAGTCCTTAAAGAATTTGGTGGGAACCATTCTGACCTTCTCTAGTATTGACTCAAGATGCCAGATGCTCTAACATGCTCTAAATCAGAAAACTGACTCCGTATCTATGGTTATGGACAAGTGCGTTGAGATTGAGGCTCAGTTCAAAACGTTTTTTGTTGGTTACGAAGCTCATAGAAGATCTTGCAAGAGGATGACAAACTGGTCGAAGAAGACCGTGGAAGAGATGAGGTTGTTCGATGAGTTTCAAGACAATGTTAAAGATGCTTTTGAAACCGAGGACAAGAAGATAAATGAGTTAACTGCATCCTTTGAAGAGAAGTTGACAGAAGAAAAGAACTTCCGGATTCAAGAAGTGAGAGATCTGAATGGGAAGCTTAATTCCGTTTCTAAAAACTGTATGTTTGAAAGGGATCATCGGATTGATTTTGAAGAAAGGATGAAGGCTCAAGAAGAAAAGATCAAAGCTCAGGAAGAAAAGCTGAAAGCCCAGGAAGAAAAAATTGAAGTTCAATCCGCAAGAATAGTTGTCTTAGAGAAGCAAGCTGAAGAAGATCATAAAGACCTAAAGAAGATCAAGACTATTCTAAAGGGTCTCATGACAAAGGAAAAAGATCCGAAATAACCAAATCCGATCTTTTTGTTGTATTCTTTTTGTTGCTGAGATTTCAAATTTAATGAAAGTCGTGCTTGTCGTTTCTATTGTTGTCATTACTAATTTTTTAGGTACTTTGTTTTTTTCCATTCCCTCCAATTCTTTTTGAAAATCACAAAGGGGGAGAAAGAAAATATCCTTAAGAAAAAGAAGAACTCTAATAAGAGTTTATCAAAGGGGGAGAAGAAAAAGATCCTTAAGAAAAAGAAAAACTCTAATAAGAGTTTGTTTAAGGGGGAGCTTTTTCATTAAAGAAGACCTTCTTATTTATCACTCCGGAAATCGGAATACGATCCTTAGAGTTTCAAAGCCTAAGGGGGAGTTAGTCGTATTCATCAATATCCTTAAAGTAAAGGGAGATAAGCCTTAATGTTTTTCTTTCTTCTTAGAATTTATTTTTTGTAAGAATGTTTGTGCTTTCCAAAAAGGGGGATATTGTTGAGTCAATAAGGTTTTCCTTATGACTTTTCCATTCCTTCTTGTTTTGAAAATCACAAACACCTTATCATAATGAAAGTTGATTTTATAAGAAAAATCGCTTTTATAAGGAAAATCGTTTTCTTAAGGAAAATTGCTTTCATAAGAAAAATACTTTCTTAATAAATTGCTTTTATAAGCAAAATAGCTTTTATAAGAAAAATTATCCTTATCTTATTTTCATCCATATTTTTATTAAGTATGAGATTCGGATTCATTTCTATTTTCTCGGAATCGTTGAAACTTTGATATAAAGCATTCTGTTTTAGGATTCGGATTCTGGATAAGAACTATAAGGAAGTTTCATTCCGAATTCCGGATATGAACTCTGACTCAGTTCTATTCCAGATTCAGGATACGAATTTTGAAGAAGAATTCTCATTACGAATTCTAATGAAGAAATCTCATTCTGAATTCCCATTACGAATTCCAATGAAGAATTATCATTACGAATTCTGTTGACGAATTCTCATTACGATTTCTGATGATGAATTCCTATTTCGAATTCTCATTCCGAATTCACCTATTAAACAGAATTTGAGTATCTTTGTTTTATACACTCTGAATTAATTCAGACTCCGAAAAATATCTTTGTTAGACTCCGAAATTTTATATTGCTTACACTTCTAAAATTTGTCTACTCTTATTATTTTCATTACACTCCGAACCTTTAATCCGAAGCGTTCATTCCGAACCTTTGAGTCAGAATTAAAATGATTTCGTACATTCTGTTACACTTGTTTTGTTATAAAATGATGTCGTCTGTTTTGTTATAAACTAACCGTTGTCTAAGTGACACGTGTACAGGTCCCTCCGATCTTTAAGGAAAATATGACCGTTGGAGAAGGAGCCGACCTTACCTATAAATAGGAGCTCATTTGAAAGAGCTCGTTGCTGAAAAAAAGTACTGAAAGGCTGACTAATTTGCTTGAAGTGATTTCTAGAGAGAGAGACTCTTATTAACTCTCAAAGCTTCGTGCGACTCTGAATGTTGGTGATTACATTCGAGGGCTTCCGAGGATAGGAAGACAGAGGTGCCGACTACTTTAAAGTTCGAGGGCTTCCTTGCTGAGGAAGACAGAGGTTGCCAACTACCTTGAAGTTTAGGGCTTGTGGGGATAGCAAGACAGAGACTCCGATCTTCGTATCGAGGTCTTACCCTGGTGTGGGTAAGACAAACTTGCTTGAAAGTATAAATCAAGGGACCTTTATCCAAGGTTGTTGGATACCCTTCTCTTTGGGTTAAAAGACTTATATCTTGTTACTTGTAGTTTTACTACTTGTTTATATTCCGCTGCATTTTGTAATATAAGGAAAGTATAACTTTCTTATACTTCCTTACTTGTACTCTGTTTCATTTTGATTCTATACGCTTTAAGGTAGAATCTCATATTGTAATCTTTTGTTAAGTGTGAACTTCCGGAACCATATTTTCGGAACCTACATTCAGAATCTCTTTCCAAGTTTGCTTTTGGAATTAGAGGTGTTGTGAATCTACTAAGTTTAACTTTGTTAAACTTAGCCCTTTCCTTTGCTTAAGGAAAACATAGTTATTCTTAACTAACATTAAAGGTTCCAAAGGAATTTTTAAAGTTTACAATTCATCCCCCTCTTGTAAATTGAGCATCTACATCACTATTTCGATCCTATAAGTTACTTATAGTTGTGTAGATATTGTGGTGATTTACCCAAGTGTTTATTGGAAAGCCATTTTGTTGCATGAGTTAGATGTTGTGGTGCTCGCCCAGGTGTCTTTGGGCCAGCTATTTTGGAGAGAGATTCTTAGGACATGTGACTTTAGGTAATATTGGAAAACTAGTGGGGAAGTGGTAGCAGGGTACCCTTGATATTATTTCCTATATTATATACTCTTGTATGTGATACTTGGTGAGAGTATCCATGGGAGGTTGGGAAATTTGTATGTATGTTTAGGTGATGAGTTAGTTTCACTTGTTGTTCACTGTGCTTTACTATGCTTTCTTTAATTTTTCATGAGAGGCTTTAAAGAGGATCCTACTGAGTATACTGATATACTCACCCTATGTTATATAAACTATTTTTCAGGTCACTTGGAGTAGGATGGAGATCATGCTGGTTACTACTATCTTGAGGGTTTTGTAGGAGCTGTTTGGGCTTCGTGGTCGGTATCATTTACTTTATTTTAGTACTTGCAGTTTTCCCCTTTTCACTTGTAGTAGTTCTTCATGACATTATATATGTGTACTTGATATTTATTATATATTATAGTCTGAGCAAGAGTTGGTTTGTCTCTATCTTATCTCTCTCTTTCACATGTGTTCTCTTATAGTGTAATGCCTCCCATCGGTGTGTTAACTATACACTCGGTACTAGTTGCTAACCCAGGGCCTACTGGAGGTAGTACTCGTGGGGGTCATTATCTCTCTTCTCACATTTTTGGTCCAATAGGGACACTTTGTGGGTAGGAGTTCATTAAATAGTGCTCCAATATATTGGGTAATGTTTTAGTCTCATGAGACTTTATGCATGTGATTATGGAGTAAACCTATCCCATTATGGGACTTTGTTCACCATGTGATATATACTTGGTAGTTAGAATTAACTCATGTTTATGTCATGTTATATGTTGGTTCCACGTTCCTATATTTCCATAATCATATAATTCCATTTGTCTATATGTTATTCTCCCATATGTCTATTCATGGTCCATGATTTATGTTATATTGTTATTTTTTCTAACTCATGTGTTCTACTTCATTCCCATGTTTATTCCCTTATTGGGCTTTATAACACACCCAATTTTTTTGTATCCCCTTATTACATAGGAATATAAATTAATAGGATACATATAAGGAAGCTGCATGTGTGGAGAATCATTGTGGAATAAATAAGTGTTATACTATGTGTTTAGTTGTAATTTAACCATGTTTCCAAAGATTGTGAACTTTTAATCATGGAATTTGTTACAATTCATGTGATGAAATAAAAAATATTCATGTTTATCACTAGATTTGAAATTTTAGGTCTAGTACATCTCAAACATAACCATGGATTTCTTTATAGGACTCTTGAGGACACCTAAGTGAAATAACGCCGTATAGGTGGTAGTCAATCACTTTACAAAGTCATCACATTTCATTTCCATCAAAGAGTATTTCTCAATTGAAAAATTAGGCAAGATATATATAAGGAAAGTGGTAAGACTATATGAAGTTCCACTCTCTATTATATTTGATCGAGAACTGATGTTTACCTCAAGGTTTTGGAGAATCCTTCAACAAGTGTTTGAAATTAAATTAAGCTTTAGCAATACTTATCACCCTCATATGGATGGTTAGTTAGAATGGACCATTCAAACTCTTGAGGATATGCTGAGATCATGTTCAATGGATTTCCAAGGATGTTGAGATCAACACCATACCCTATTCCAGTTCTTATATAACAACAGTTTCCATTATAATGACAAAATGGAACCTTATGAGTCTCTATATGGGAAGAGGTGTTGAACTATAACATCTTGGGATGATGTTGGAGAGTAGAAGATGGTGGCACGGATCATATCCAAGAAATGATAGTGAAGGTTCAAACCATTCAACTACATATGAAATATGAACAAATTCAATAGAAAGGAAAAATAGAAAATCATTGAAAAATCCTGAAGTTTTAGGTCAAAGATAAAGTGTTCCTTTGTATATCCTCATGGAAGAAATTATTGAGGTTTGGGAAGAAGGGAAATATTATTCCTAGAAACATAAACCCCTTTGATATCCTTTATCACATGAGAGCAGTGTCTTAACAACTAGCACTCCCACCTAACCAATCTGAAGTATATGATGTGTTCCATTTATCCCTCTTGAGGGAGTACATACCAGACCCCATACATGTACTGAATCTAGTGGTGGTACCATTGGAGAATTGACATTTATATAAGAAGCATTTGGAGAAGATCCTATATTGTAGGGACAAAGTTATAAAAAATAAGACAAATCACTTATTTAAAGTGTTGTGGAGGAACCACAAGTTTAATGAAGTGACATGGGAACTATAAGAGGTGATGAAACCTAAGTACCCTCATTTTTTTAGTGTTTGAAATAAAAATTTTGAGGGAGAAATTTATGAATGGGAGAATAATGTAACAACCCAAACATTTATAAATGAAATTCCTTTTTTAAATGAGTAATTGAATTATTAAGATATAAATTTATAGAAAATATATGCACTAATTTGGTTATTTTAGATAGTTATATAGTCTATTAACTCTAAAAGACCATTAAGCATCATAACCATTTATAATATAGTTAGTGTATCGTGACCATTAAGATTAGTATATTAAGGGTTATGATAACATCCATTTGAAACTATAACATCATGTTTCTATTTTAATGTATTCTTAAACCCCTCTTTTAAAAATGATTTGGTTGGGTTTTGTTTGGGGTTGTTTTGGATGAAAATAATGAAATTGTTGGGGGTTTATGGGTTGTGCATGGTTGGTACACATTTTTTCCAAACTGTTCTCCCTACTAGAGAAAATTGTGCAAACTGAGGTAGTGAGGTTTTTCATGGTTGACACATAGTGTGACAATTCATGCAACCACCTAGGAGAAACTGTGAAACCCATTAAAAGGGGTACACAACTTGGGTACACAGTTTTTCTAAACTGCGTGGCCCTACCTAGCTAACTGTGCATACATAATTTTTAATTCAAAAATTATTTTTAAAAAAACACTAGAATCCCTTGTTTAAGGATCCTGACAGACCTATATGAACCCATAACAATTTATTCTTCTAAGGGATCTCCCAATAAATGTTTATATCCCCTAAAACCCTCCTATAAGCGGATTGATGCTTGGAAAACAACATTCGATAATCTCTTGATTAGTTTATTCTTCTCGTTCTCTTACTTATGATGGCTCTCTATTTTTCTCCCTAGGGTTTCTCAGATCTCCATGTTGGTGGGAGGATCTAATACCCACTGTTTTAGGTCTTGGATCTAGGTTATTTATTAGATCTTCATAATCTCTGTTCTTAAGAGGATTTTCCCATCTGGGGTTTGGAATTTTGAGATCTCGTGATTCCAAGGTAGATTGTTCCATTATGATGGACAAGTTCTGTTAACCCTAGATTGTTTGATTTAAATAAAATTTCATGAAATTTATTTCTATTAGTTTATTAAAAACCTAATTCCATTGAATTGGGGGATTTCAATTTGAAATTTTATTTTTGGCATGAAATTAGGGAAAACCCCCAATTCCATTGAATTTGGGTGTATTTGTAAAATTGATGGAATTATATGAAATTTAAATTATTAAATTTAAATTTTGAAGTTAATTTGAGGGAATTTATTTGAAAATGGTATTTTTTTAAAAATGGCATGAAAGATTTTGATAGAAACCCATTGGTTTTAATCCTGAATAATACATGATTTGATTAAAAACTCATTTTGGTTTTTAAATGAAAAATTGGCATATTTGAAGTGTATAATGGGATGAATTTTATTTTAAGTATCCTTAAAATAAATTTCCCATAATTTTTTGTTATTAGAGCACATGTGGGACTTAGGTAGTTAATGAGTTATTCAAAAATCACTCTACGATTTAAAATAAAAACAATACATCTATAGAAGTCACATCCCCAATGGGATGGTGGTGAGTAATCCTTGGTCAGAATCAAGGGGAATATATGTACACATAATTTCTTATCAACTTTTTGAGTGTGTGGAATCCCTTATCCTATAACTATCATACCTTTAGGAATATGAACATGTATTCTATTTTTTTATTTTAAATATATATATATATACCAACATTTATTGTAAACTATTTATCATTCCTTTTAAATTTATATAAACTATTTTTTATAAAAAAATTATGAATCTATTTATTTAAAGAACCTTTCTATTATTGTAAATTTAATGAATGACTTTTTTAAATATTCTTCTGAAATTTAAAACCTATTTATTTAAAATTAAAATATTTATTTGTTAAATTAAATATTGTAATCTTATTATGGAATCCTTGGGGGACCCTACTGTGTTATTATCTCACATGCTTCCCATACGTTCGGGTGTTTGTAGATTATATTCTTCCAGGTTTGAGTAAGGGTAAGGCGCCATTTAGAGGTGGTAGTAGTTTTTTATCCTCTGGCTTAGTGATTGTTTTCGTTGGGAAATGGGAATTTATCCAATTTTTATAGAAATTTACTATAGTACTTTGGGTTTTCATACCTATTTGACTTCTAGTAAAATTCTCGATGTGAAGTTTCTCTTGTATGAATACTAAATTGTTGATCTTGCTTCTATTGTGTTTGTAGAAAATTCCTTCCAACATTCATTTTATATGATGTCAGGTGCTAGTCTCCAACCTGTGGGGATTGAGAACACCCTTTAGGCTATGTTATAGATGAATCAATTATTAGGTAACCAAGGTATCTGGGCTGGTTTAGGAAAAATTGGTATCAGAGGGGGTTAAGTATTTTTCTTTGATGTCAGTATGAAGTTGTGTAATATTGTCAAGACTTAGTAGGTAGTTATGATTTTGTGTGTGGCTAGATCTCACCATAATGAGTATTAAGTCACCAAGGGTGGTTTAGGAAAGAAATATTGAGGATTAATCATAGTATTTTCCCTAGTTTTTTGGATATATTGAAATCTAGATATTTTTTATCTATGTATTGTGATTATTTTCTTTATTAATATATTTTAGTGTTAAATCTAATGTCTTATTTGTTGTCTACTGATGTTTTGTAGCATCATGCCTCTGCGAAGATGTGAATATTAGATCAAGGAGGAATCTACTAATAAACCTTAGTGAGCAAAGACTCTAGTGGGCTCAGTCCTTGTTGGGGTGATTGTGCATACTATCCAAGCTCTTGGATAGGCACCAGTGCTAGTTCCCATATAAGCTCTAGCTGGGGAACCTCAAAGGTGTGATCTCTAGAATTGTTCTCAAGAGTTAATTAAATAGTATCCACTAAAATTCAAAGGCTCCAATAATCCTTAAGAGTTTGAGGAATGGTTGAGAAGGATTGAGAATTTATTTAGGTTCTTGTAAATTCCCAATTAAATAAAGGTAAAGTGTGTCACCTTTATTTTGGAAGGACCGAGCAGAAGATAATGGGACACAATGGTGACCGTGAGGAATCATGAGGGATTAGATTGGAAAGACTTCAAGTAACTTTTTTCCAACCAGTTATATTTAGATTCTATGGTGTTGTACAAATCTATATAGTTCTTCATGCTTGAGAAGGCTGATAGAACCTTGAGAGTATGCAAACCGTTTTGTTGAGCTTGTACAGTTTTCACCTAAGATAGTATCGAATGATAAGATGAATGCTCGATGGTTCGAGTAGGGACTACAATATAATATTCTTTCTCAAGTTTTCTTGTTGAATTTCCCTTCTTATAATAATGTACTAGATAGAGTTTTGATGGTCGAGATGGGCCTAGATGGTAAGTCAGGGTTGTCAGGAGTTTATTCTACTCCCAGTGGCAGTGTGTTCTCCTTTAAGGGAAAGAGGATGTGTGATGATTCTAATTGTTTTTATCACAAATATGGTGATTCTAAACCTCATATAGTTCTTGTAATAGGACCTTTAATTCTCTTCCATTGTGGAAATCCTATGCATTCTAAGAGGGTTTTCACTGAGGCACCCAAGATATGGGGCACCTGTGGATTCTCGTGTCACTTACAGAAGTTATTCCATGTTTATTCCACTCTTTGTAATGGAACAAGATCATCAACATATATTGAAACTATGGTGAAATCATATAATTAACATACAAAGGGTTTCCAACCACAATCATCCATAAGGAAGCTTCTTAACATAGTAAAAGAGTCTCTAGAGTAATCGGATACGAGTCCAACGACTTTGAGAGGTACCATTACTATAGATTTTTCATTAGTGACTTTTCAATTTGATAATATTACATATTATTCACTTATTTATACCCATATTTTTAATCTATTAAATATTCTTATGGATATTTTATCTTATGAGATGGATATTTATACCCTCCTTAGAATAAAGAGAGAGCAGGGACATTATAGTCCCACTTGTGTCTTCTCTCTATCAGATGTTGAGTTTTCTTGGATTTTTTTATTCTCAACATGAAACCAATTGACGTCATATTTAGGATGGATTGGATTATTTCTAATAAATCCAAGATTTATTATTACCTTGGACTGGTCTCTTTCCCTGAACCTGATGGGGTTTTTCAAATCTTGTAAAGAGAATGGGACCCGAGGTTGAGTAGATATGAACCTTATTATCTAGAGTTTGGGAAAGTAATATATGTGTTCACTTTTGATCTAGAGTTAGAATCTTTGAGCAGTGATCTCCCTCCAGTTTTCATTGATTTTCCCAACATTTTTCCTTTTGACTTCTTGGGTTTTCCACCGATAAGGGAGGTTGAGTTTTCCATGGAATTAGCAGCTGGTACTAAACCAGTGTCTATTACCTCTTACCGCATGGAACCATTTTAAATGAAGGAGTTTACGACTCATTTGTATGATCTTCTAGAGAAAGAATTTATACTCCCAAGTGTGTCACCTTGGATTACACCAATCCTCTTTTCTAAAAAGGTTAATGGTTCCCTTCACCAATATGTGGATTATCGAAAACTCAATCGATTTATGATAAAGAACTTATATCTATTCCCATGGATTTTTGATCTATTTAAACATTTTAAGGGGGTTAAGTGGTTATAAAATATTGATCTTCGGTCTGGTTACCATTAGTTGAGAATAAAATAATCTGAGATTCAGAAAACCACCTTTGGAGAAGGTATGGCCATTATGAGTACCTATTCTTTCCATTTGGTCTAACCAATTCCCCTACAGTATTTATGGATTTAATGAAGATAATTTTCCATGAGTACCTTAATAACTTTGTGGTAGTCTTCATGGATGACATCCTAATTTACTCCATGTTTGAGGAGGATCATCTGCATCATCTAAGAGCAGTTTTGGAATCGTTGAGAAATCACCAACTTTAAAGAAAGCATTTGAAGTGTGATTTCTAGATTTAAGAAGTGAAATTCTTGGGAAATATAGGGTCAGATCATGGTATTTTAGTTTATCCTAAAAATTTAAATGGTATTATGACATGGGAAAAACCATGTAATATTTTCGAGATTTAGAGATTCTTGGGTATAGCTAGGTATTATCGCCAGTTCATTAAGGACTTATCAATGTTTGCTTCTTTTATGACTGCTCTAACCCAGAAGGGAGTAATGTTTTCTTAGGATGAGAAATATCAAAATTATTTTTTTAGATGAAAATATTTTGACTATTACATTAGTGTCGAATCTTCCAAAGGCTGAACATGGCTATGTGGTCTTCTAAGATGCATCGGGTTTAGGTTTGGGTTGGGTTCTTATGCAAGGTGATCGTGTCATTTCTTACGGATCTTGTCATCTTAGCTATAATGAGAAGAATTATTTGACCCATGACTATGAACTTACAGCTATGATGCACGCACTTAAAATTTGTCAACATTACCTTTCATGATAAAGGTTTATCATGTATTCAGACCACAAGTTCATGAGTTATATCTTCTCCCAAAAAGATTTGAATCTCCTCCATAGGTGCTGGGTGGAATACCTGAAATATTTTGATTTTGACATCACCTATACCCTAGGGAAGGAGAATTTCTTTGATGATTATTTAAGAAGGAGACTTCTGACCCAAGCAGTGAGAGAATCATCAGAAGAGTGGAACTTGATGGCTCTTTTTGTACAGTTTCATATTGGAGTTTGGAAATCAGGGGCAAGGATTACTTGCCCAGTGTTCAGTTTACATCTTCTCTTCTCTAAATGATTTTTCAGGATCAATATCTTGATGATGAGTTCTATAGAATTAGAGACTCTCTTTATGGTGTGGAGACTGTACCTGATTGTTCATTCTCCACCAAGGGCATACTATGATATCAAAATCACATTATTGTGTCATTAGAGGTAATGAAATATATGATGGGGGATTTCCATAACTCCCATTGCGTAGTACACCCAGGACAATGGATATACTCTATGACATGCTATGGAAATTTTGGTGCCCAGATATGAGATGGGGCATTGCTGATGTTTTCACTCATTTTTATACGCTCCATCAAGTCATGGTTGGGAACCATGAACCCTGGGGGTTGCATTATCCACTTCCAGTGCCAACGTGGAAGTGGTATGAGATCTATATGGACATTATGATTGGGTTTCCATGTACCCATAAAAAGAATAATGTGATATGGATTGTGATCGATCGGCTGACTAAATCAGGTCACTTTATACCCATTCACGACACAACCAAAATTGTGGAATTGGGAAATATCTATGTGAAAGAGATTATTTATTTCAAAATATTTACATCTACCATAGTTTTCTATATAGATCCTTAGTTAACTTACTATATCTAAAGAGGCTTTCAGGCAGCACTGGGATCTCAGGTTTGTTTGAGTATGACATACAGTCCATAGTCAGATGGCCAGACCAAAAGAGCTATAAAAATTCTTGAGGATACACTTTATTCTCATGTTCTTGACTTGGTAGATTTTGGGATGACCATATATGGTTGGTTTAGTTTTCTTATAATAATAGTTACCAATTTGAGTTTAAAATAGCATCTTTTGAGTCCTTGTATGGCCAGCCTTGCAGATCTCCATTGTGTTGGTCGAAGATTGGTGAAAGTTCCTTGGTTGGACCGAGATTGGTTCAAGAGAAGAGAGTAAATATTCAGTTAATTTTTTAGAGAATGTTGATGTAACAAATCTAGTACAAGTCTTATGTTTATCTTCATCATATTCCATTGAAATTTTCAGTTGCTGATGAGGTGTTCTTGAACATTTCATCTCATTTGGTCCATCGATGGCTTAGGAGGCAACGTAATCTTGCTCGTCATTTTTTGGGACCTTTTGAATTTTTAGAGAAGGTGGGGAAAGTCAATTACCACTTATCACTTTTACTATACATTATGTCTATATATAACATGTTCCATGTATCTCAGCTATGAAAGTATCTATCGGATCCATCTCATGTTCTGGGCTGGAGTGATCTTGAGGTTGAACTTAATTTATCCATGACTGAACGGCCAATCATGACAACTGATTATGAAACCATGGTACTTAGAGAGAGGATGATACCTTTGGTTAATGTGATATGAAAGCATGGTTATCATATTCATGATATGTGGGAGAGGGAGGACCTGATGAGAGAGCAGTGGCCTCATCTTTTTGGCATGGGATCTTCTAAATAAGCTTTCTAGGGATAGAAATTTACTATAATGGAGAGGTTGTAACATCCTATTACTATTCTATGGTATTCCTAAACCCCTATCTTAAAATATATTTGGTTGGGTTTCTTTTAGGGTTGTTTTGGGTGAAAAATTTGTATTTTTTTTTGAAATTTATGGGTTGTGAATAGTTGGCACATAGTTTTCCCAAATAGTGCGCCCTTCTAGTGCAAACCATGCAAACTGAGGCAGTGTGGTTTTTCACAGCAGGTGCATGGTTTGAAAATTCATGCTCCCACCTAGGAGAAAATGTGAAACCCATTAAAAGGGGCGCATGACTAGGGTGCACGGTTTGTCTAAATTGTGCGGCCCTTCCCAGTTAACTGTGAGTATGGGATTTTTAATCCAAAAATTATTTTCTAAAAACACTTGAAACTCTAATTTAATGTTATTGATAGAACTGTATGACCCCATAATTATTTATTCATCCAAGCGATCTCCCAAGAGAATTTTTTTAGCCCCTCTACACCCTCCCTATAGTCAATTAAAGCTTGGATAACGACATTCAATCTTCACCTGGTTGGTTTCCTCTTCCCATTCTCTTCTATATGCTCTCTCTCTCTCTCTCTATCTCTCTCTTTTTCTACCTATGGTTTCTTAGATATCTATGTTGGTTTGAGGATCTAATAACCATTGTTTTAGGTCTTGGATCTGGGTTGTTTCTCAGATATTCATTTTCACTGTTCTTCATAGGATTTTCCTGGTTAGGGTTTGGCATTTTGAGATCTAATATTTCCAAGGTAGGTGGTACCGTTACGATGGTAAAATTTTATTAACCCGAAATTGTTTGATTTAAATTCAATTGCTTGAAATTTATTTCAATTATTTTATTAAAAACCCAATTCCATTGAATTTGGGGATTCAGACTTGAAATTGTATTTTTGGCATGAAATTGGGGGAAACCCCAAATTCCATTGAATTTGGGTGTATTTGTGTAATTAATAGAATTATATGAAATTTAAATTATTGGATTTAAATTGTGATATTAATTTGATGGAATATATTTAAAAATTGTATTTGTGAAAAAACAGCATAAAATTATATTCATAGAAACCCCTTGGTTTTAATCTTGAAAAATGAATAATTTGATTAAAAACAATTTTTTGGTTTTCAAATGGAAAATTGTAATATTTGAAATGGAGAGTGGGATTAATTGTATTTTACGAGTTATTAAAATAAATTGACCATCATTGTTTATTATTAGAGTACATGAAAGCCTTAGGAAGTTAGTGAGTTATTCAGAAAACACTCTATGATTTAAAACACTAATAATACATCAACAATAGTCACATTACTGATGGGATGGTGATTAGTACTCCTTGGTTAGTATCAAGGGTAACATTCATACACATAATTTTGTATCGAATTTTTGAGTGTGTGGAGTCCCTTTGCCTAGAAATATCATACCTTTAGGCATATTACCATGTTGCTCACTTTTTTTATTTCAAATATATATATATATATGCCAATGTTTATTATATATTGTTTACCATACCTTCTGAATTTATATAAACTGATTTGTATAAAAAATTTGTGAATCCATTTGTATAAAGCACCTTTACATCATTGTAAATGTAAATCATGATTTGTTGTAAATATGATTTTGAAATGCCAAACCTATTTATTTAAAATTGAAATATTTATTTGGTTAATTTAATTTTTTCATCTTATTATAGAATCCTTGGTGAGACCTTACTAATATCTTATCTGACACCATACCTATGCCTTCAATTATTTTTAGATTATCTACTTCCAAGTTCGAGTAAGGGTAGGTTGTGACTTGGAGGTGGAAGTCACTGTTAATCGTTGGGCTTGGTGAGTTGAATTCATTGGTACTTGGGTAGTTATCCTGTTTTTCTAGAAATTTTCTATAGTTCTTTGGGTTTTCATACCTGTTTGACTTATGGAACACTTATCCTTATGGGATTTCTTCTATATACATACTAACTTGTTTATCTTTGTTCTGTTGTGTTTATGTAAAATTAGTTCCAACTTTAATTTTTTAAGATGACAGGTGCTAGTCACCAACCCATGGGGATTAGTAATTCCCTTTAGGCTATGTTATAGGTATCTCTATTATTAGGTTACCAGGGTATCTAGGAAGGTTCTTGACAGTCATGGACAGAGGAATCGATGTCCTTGACCAGTAGGATCATACCCTATGAAACCCATTTATTGAAGCTTCTGAGGGAGATAGAACCACTGTGATTTTACCTTGACCAATCCCAAGATGATATTAAAAAAACTAAAGCATGAGTGAAATCGTTTATGAGAGAATTTCAAGCTCATCGAGATCATAACCCAAACTATGTTCGTCAAACCACCCCAATAAAATCTCTCCATCGCACGCCTTACACTTGGGGCATACGCTTGTGTAGTAAGGGGTTATATATCTAGAACATTATAGTATGAATTTATATATTTTTATTTTTAATAAAATAATGATTATATCTATCCTTTTTATCATTACTAAATATTAAATTTGATAAAAATTATATTTTGATATGATGAAACAAACATTGTATTTTTGTAAAATATATTATATCAATCAAGATACTCTTTTTGATGAATTCAATAATTATTGAAATAAATTATATTTTAATAAATTGTTATTATTAAATTATATTTATTATATATAAATTATAATATAATTTATGAAATCAGGTGTATTTTTTATAAGGGTGAGAAAAAATTTTATTGTAAAAAAACCAGTATTTTTCAGTAAAAGGGTATTTTCATTTAAAAGTGTAAATTATCATATTTAGATAATTATTTTGATAAAATAAATATTATTTTTGAAATCATCACATAAAAATTATCCAAAGGTGATTTTTCATAAATTTCTAAAACGGTTGATTTTTTCAGGTAAAAATTAAATATGATATAAATATACGGTATGTATTATGACATCATAATGACCCAAAAGTGATGTAATGCATGCCATAAAATATATCCAATGACAAATATATATTAAGACTTTAAAATAGTGTGTTTTTAATTTATTTTATTAATTTTATAAATCCTTAATGAATCCTCTAAAATATATATTATATTTTAAGGTTTTAAAATCAATTCTTTATTATCATAACTCACTTACACATCACAAAGCGTATTGTTTTAATGAGTTAAATTCTTAGACTTATAAAATAATGAAAAAATCTTATTTTCTAGAAACCATGGTAAAAAAACATGGGAGGGTTTTTTTATTACTTTATCATAGATAATGAATTTAATCTTACCTTCCATTTATAGAGCCATCCAAAAGTCCCCCCATGTACTTAAGAAGATCCTCCCAAGATTTTAGAAGTTCCCTCTCAAGGTAAGTGATCCTCTATTTCTCCTCTTTATTCAAGCACCTTATTTATGTCTTGACTTTTTAGTTCCAATTTTTTAATTCGAGACATGTTTTTACACATACCTCTTACTTTCCTTATGATTCCCAAGTAATTATAGAAATATTTTACTCTAATTCAACCCTTCTATAAACCATTACACTCGTTATTCCATCAAAATTATCCAATGATTTTTCATACCAAGCATTTCTGTAGTGAATAACCATCTCCATTTCCACTAAAGGGTATTCACCTAGTTTTTTATATCCTTCATTGATGTAGGATTTACATGTATGTATCCCACACTCCTTAATCATGGGGTTAAATTGGATGAAATAAATCCTTATGTTGTTTGATATATGTGGCACACTTATGTATGTACATGATATGAAAGTGACGAGTATACTCAGAATTATATAGCCCTCAAATGCATTGATTAATGTTTTTATCTCATTACATTCCATGTACAGTTAATGTTAGGTTATCCTAGGCACACAATGTTATGTTTTAATGGTGGTTAGACTTGACTTATATTAATAATGACATGTTTTATGTTGTTTCCACATAACTATATTGATTTTATGTTATCATGTCATATCATACCTCATTATTCAAGATTATTATTATCACCACTATTATTTTACCTTGATATGTATCTTGGCTAACATGTACTTATTTACTATATTCTATGTTTTGTTATTTCCTTACTGGGCTTTATAGCTCAACACTTTCTTATGAACGTCCCCAAGTTATTTCATGTAGTTTTACAAAATTCATGGAATTTAAGGGAATGTTTTGGAGTTTTAAAATAATGATGTTGTATCCATGTATTAATTTAATGTTCTATGTAAATAATTTCCCAAATACACTAGGCCTAGCGATCTTATATGGTTGTATTAAGTGTATATTTATGTAATAAATCATGAAACAAAGTGTATTTAAATAAGGGTTGTCATAAAATAATTTTTAATTATTAACACAAAAGGGATTTTGTGTCTTATCAAGATATTATGAATAGAACATAATTTCTAATAGTCTAGTGGGAGTATTTTTATAATTAAAAAAGTTCAATGTTAACAAATAAATAATTACACCTATCTATGTGTAAATTGGATTTTACTTAATATCCTAAGAAAGTTAGGATGTATTTGTAAACAATAATGTAAGTAGTTACATTATTTCAAGGAAACTTTTTTATGGAATAGGGTTCCATGGATGATGATGATGAACTCATAAAGAGTTATAAGTAGAAAATAGAAGTTAACATCGTAACATTTGATGTTGTAAAGTTAATAAGTTTGAATATGTTCAAAAATTTGAATAGTTGTGAATAAGATTCCAAAGTCTCTCCATTATTAAAATTGGCTTACTTTATATATATTTCTCACTAAAGAGTTTAGTTGGATATATTTATCATTTGGTAACATAGATATGTGACATGGATTACATATGATATAATGTGTTAATAAAATCTAGAATGTAAAGCCATCATAGGGAAGATTTTGGCAGTTTATCATATATGCTTTGATAACCAGTGATTATGTAGGTTTTTTTAAATATTATTAAAGAGTTTAAGAATATTCAAATTTATAATATTAAGGGAAATGTTAATTTTATCATTCTTTCATGTTTGATACAAAAATGTATATATAGATATACATTTCGTGAAGTGAAATGATAATTGACCTGTCAAAGTATGAATATGATTTTATCCCCAACCGATGTTCTTCGTGATGTATTGTTGGTTATGACTAAATTTTAAGGTTAGAGAGAGTATGATTCTAGTATTTAGATTCACAATATGCTCATGTAGGACAAAACAGAGAATATGATTCTTTGTGGGTACTGGATAACCCACTAAGTATACCACATGGAGTGTAATATAGGTGTTTTGGTATACTAGGGGTGCATAGATAATATTTGAGTCCCCAATACATAAGGTTGGTCAGATAACTAGAATGAGAACCTTCATGAATTGATACCTTACTCATGAAAGTCTATATATTGACTTAGCTAAACCGGGGGTGGTTGGGTATATTGTTTATCATGTCGTCAGTTGGAGCTTAACCAATATGGGATTTGTCCTCTCATTTAACAAGTATGAAATCAAGTCCCTCGATTGAGATATACCATGGGGGTGTGTGGTCACACCTAGATATTATATTTATTTATTTGTATAAGGGACATGTGATGTGTTTATCCATAATGATGAATGACATGTGATGTATTCATCGATCAGATCAACCTATACTATGAGAATCCAGAACGGATGAGTTGACTACATGGGATTGACATTCTCTATGTCTCATGGTCACTCAATGTCTTAGATAAATGGAAAATATGATAATTCATGTTTCCATATGATGAAAAATGGTGGAAACATGTACATAAATATGTGTATTTGATGTAGATCATGCAAGATCCCTTTATAGCTTAATTAGCATTGACACTTTATTAGTGATCATTATTTTCTTACTTATATGGATCTAAATATTTGTATTTATTTTTGTCACTATAAAGCCTAGTGAGCTCAAACTTTGTGGTTGATTGAACAGGTATTGAGTTTAACTCTGAAAATTACACTAAAATTGTTTTAGAGTTAATCCAAAAGTGATTTGGATGGGTGTTCACAAAGTATTTCATATGATGATATACAATGTGAAGGTAATTATCAATTTCCAAAAGTGTTTTGGAAGATATCCTAAAGGAGTTTTGGATATTGTTTTGCAACTAATTTTATATGATATAATATAAGGTGAAATGGAACAAAGTTTATTATGGTTTAATGAAAGTGGAAAATTAGAAGAGATATTCCCTAAATCCATATTTATATAAGATATATCTATAGTTTGTATATCACCTTGCATGAAAATCAATATTTTCATTCATTTTTTGTATAATTTTGTGTATGTTGGACACATAAATCATTCTCCACATAAGTTATAATTTATTAATTTATTACAAGAGTTGTAATTTTGAGGGAGTAAATTCATACGATGCATAAAATGACCATGAAATTTATTCACCCATTTTAAGGCATTAATAAATGATAATATAATCAAGGGACATTCTTGATTGCCTATGTAATCTATTTCCATGTGATAACAGTGGATATGGGTTTTTCATGCTATCATGGATGAACCTCCCTAGATCCTGATGCTCTCTTTCATCTTTCTCATTTTTCATATGAGGTACTAACATACTGTGTAGAAAAGGTGAATCTCATCTGAATTTCATTTGATTCATATTAAGACGTGGGCACCTACAGAGATGGTATTTTTATGCTTTCCACTTTGGTGATCTTTATCAAACTCATCAGGTGGAGATCAAAGGTTGCAGTGGATCTTCTATGAATAGTATGGTTCTATGTACAATAGTTATTCTTTTTAGTTTTTACATATGTGTTATATTATCTTGCTTGGGGATCCTCAAAAAATGGTTTCTAACTTCTTATACTATTTTTAATATGTTTTATAATATTTGTATGAAAATTAATAGAAGATGCATGTGATTACACTGTAAGGGGCTTAGTGATCTCCACTATGGGCTTCCACAAATCTTTAATATACAAAAGATCTTCTGTTTTTGGTTTCCTGATAACATAATTAAAAGTGGTAAGATTAATAAGGTTTCTTGTATTTTTCTCCATTGATGAAGTAAGAAATTTGAAAATATAACCATGTGGATATATTTGGAACAGTCAAAATAGAGAGAATAGACTCATAAATCATTGAAAATATACTCTGATTGACTGATATTTCATCAAAACAATATCCATAGTTGATATTTGTTAACCATGTAGTGATGATGTGGCGCTAATGTGGCTCACTGGAGATTTTACTGGAATAGTTTTCAGAAATTCACCACCGACGTAAACAAAGTCATCTTCTCTAGTAAGGGGTACTCTATCATTTTGGGTTTGATTAAAACTTTAACCACCTCTATCAGCTTTGTTTTGGATCCATTTTCAACATCATTTACAATAACATGGATCAATGAAAAGGGTAATCTATCATTTTGGGTTTGAAAAAAAATTTAACCGCCTCTATCAAATTCATCTTGAATCCATTTTTGACATCATTTGTGTCATAGAAATTTTCTCTATGAGAACTTCATAAATCTAACTTCAAAAAAATTATGTGAGTTAAAGTATCAGAAAATGAAAGGGTTTTGGGTCTTTATTTCTTTCTTCCCTAGATAAATGTCACAGGATACATAGAGGTTTGCAATCTTATAATTACAGGAGAATTGTTATGATTTTAAGGGAGGAAAAACCAGATTTTTCAATACTGTTTTCAGTGGTTCACCTATCAGATGAAAATTCTCCCACTGAAAAGTGAACCTCGATGGTGTATGGTAACCAATGAAATCCTCCAATTTTGGTTTATTGTTGAATAAATTTTCTATGGATAATAGTCATTGATGAAAAAATTCCTCCTGTACTAAACTACCCTAATTGGATTGGCACCACAATATTATTATATATATTTATATTATTAATAAATAGAATATAATAAATATCATAGTTGTAATAGAATAATAATGTATAAAAAATGGGAATGAATGAATATTCTTGCTGAAAAAATGATCGAATAATGACAGGGGACCAATCTACCGATTTAATCCCAACTAATCCATGGTCCGTACTCCCAAAATTGTTTGGATGGAGGAGAAAAGGGTAATCCAATTAATGGATCAAGTTAAGTGGACAGATCATCCCAACTCACCGGTGAGTCCATTGGGTATCAACCTCTTCGGTCCCAAATTTTATGTGGACAGAATCCACACACAAAAACTTGGTCTGATGTTCTTCATTGTTTTTTATAGTTCCACATTTTACTATAATTGCATAATTTTTCATATGATATCTTATTTTTTGACCTGTCAATATTTTCCACATGTCATCATGCCATTTTCCATTTCAATCCCAGCTGCCTCCACCACTGCCTAACACATCCTAATTTAAAATGGTGACGAAAACTTAACTATGCACCACCCACCAACTTCTAACCCACCAAAAACTGTAACTTTAGACCGATGTGGATATAAAATGGCATATATAGCGGGACAAAATCAGGACATATCCTAATAGAAATATGGCACCACTATCGCCATTGAAAATAATTAAGGCTTCCTGGGTGGTGTCAGCACCCAAAAACACAACCCACTTCTCTATTTAACTCACGCAGTGGGATGCTTAGTGGTTGAGAGTCACCCCCATTGAAATGCCTCTTCTTCTACGAGGCTTCTGATACTGGTGATTACTTCACCTTTTTCATCCTCCCACCACTCAAGAACTGGATCTCCCCCACCCTCCGCCACTTTTTCTCTCACCCTCCACCACTCAAGCACTGGCTTAGTATGTGACCCTCTAAGCCTCTTTCTGAGTGCCATTATACAACACCACCTAAAGTCCAAAGTTATCATAATAACACGCAAAAACTACCATAATGAAAGAATTCAATGACATGTAACCTCCTAAAAATGTGAACTCTGTAATATAATCTTTTTATCTCGATATCTCTAATCAATAATATTTCATGATAGTGTGATCAACCTATATGTTTGATGTTTTTTTCATTGAAATTTCAAAAATGAACTTGTCAAAAAGACTACCATGGCTATGGACTAAAACTGGTAGTTCAATTATCATCAAAGAGCAGGAGATATCTAATTCTATTATGTAAGACAAGCGATAAATCTATTATCTCATTATTAATTAATACCACATCCCGTGTGAGAAACCTAATGTATCCTACTTCATCATAAGAATCTATCATCACAGTCTTCATCAATACATCAAAGTACATGATTCATTATGTGTATTAATAATAATATTAAATTATAAAAATCATTACACATCCACAGATGAGAATATCCAATGACACTTAAAAATGTGGATTTATTAATGGTAGGCCATGTTCACATAATCCACAACAAAGAAAATTACCAAGGGTGTACACAATGAGAAAGTTTCTCAAAGTCCTATGAGTCTCAACCCATGATAGCCTATATCATTTTTGTCTCATCAAATGATATCCTCCGACTATAGAACTTAAATTTAAGAATATTTTCATGACACTTTGATGTTTTCATCATAATGGGGAACTGCTATGAACTTTCAATGTGACAATTACACTAAAGAACAATCATGATGTGATAATATATTTTATAAATATTCAAGTACATGAATACGAGTAAACATAATGTAATTAGAAGATAGTTCTAGGTCACCAACTCTAACAAACTCCCACTTATATTAGACCCAACTGCTAACAAACTTCAGTCCAATAGCTCTCACATGATGTTCATGCTTATTCTAAGATAAGACTTTAGTCAAGGGATAAACCATGTTTTCTTTTGTGGAAACTTTACTCACAAAAACAACACCCTTCAAGAAAAATCCATCAAGAGGTGATATTTTTGGAGTATATGATTCATTCATTAATGTGACCTTAATTCATTTATGAGAGCCACTTCTGGAGTATTATCACAATACAATGTGACTAGTTCTCTATTTCTAGGAATAGTTGGAGTTTGTGTTCTATAAATAATTGTTTTTTCTTTGATTACATGTATATTCAAATAATTGAATATTAATAAAACATATTATTATATATTTTTCATTATTCTGGATGAATTTGATGTAATAATGTATTAGGGTATTTATTGTATTGATAAGGTCATAATAGTTCCTCGCTATGATGAGAACCTTGAAGTGCCATAATGATATTCTTAAATATAATTCTGTAGTAAGATAATGTACTATGATAGGGAAAATACTATGTAGATAGTCAAGTGATAGTAATCATAAGAGGATAAAACTTCTACTCATAAAGTTTTCACTTAGTATTATTCAGGAGTAGAGATTATGAGAACATACCCGCTAGTAAGAATTATGCATGTTTCAGTGTCATCAAGTATTCATATCCATGAGCATGTGTATTTTTTCTTAGAATTTAATATTATTATTGATGTATTTCATGACTCACACACTTACCAACCAAAACTATGATGCCACATGTTTACAAGAATTAAGGTACATTAGGTGCATCATGAATGACATATTATTAATGAATATGTCAAGGAAGGATTTTTCCCCTCTATCTTTATGGAAGTTGATATATTGGACTTTTGATTGGAATAGAACAACCACATTAAATTCTACGGTCATGGTATAATGATGTGTTGATTTTAGATAGTCAAAGAAAGATGTGTCAATCGTATAGGTTGATGACATAGATGTGAAACCTTCTTGATGAGATATTGAGATGAATGGATTATATTACACAAAAATAATTCATATGTGATTTATAATTTGATGAAATTAAATTATTTATCTTGGTTATCTTTATCCATTTCTTGATATTAATATTAGACTTTAGAAAAACCCACCTAATTCCAATGAGGATGAATCTTAGAGGGACACACACAAAGTGTTTTCGTTGATCTCGATTAAATTATATTTGAATTTAATTATTGGAATAAATATTATTTTCAAGAATTAGGAATAATTTTATTCAAGTGTTATTGATATATAATATTCACAAGGTAATAAATAATTATTTCTTATTTGATAAATAATTTATTTAGTTTTATGAATATATAATAAATTTTTGTTCACTTGACTATAAATAATATAGTTATTTTTGTTATTAGATATTCAATAAATATTTATTTTCTAGATTGCGGATAAAATAATTATTTATAAATTAAATATTTAACAAAATATTTATCTGATTATTCAAAAAATATCGAGGGGTTGGAGCAGTCCAAGACCATGTCTGGTGATGAATATTTATTTTCAAGACGATAAATAATATTTATTATTGTGCGAGTTACTGGACGCCAAAAAATAATAATCAAATTATTATTATTATATAGTATGGGATTTGTTAAGAATTATTATATTATTTAAGGGATGTTATACAATTAAAGAATTTTTTAACATAATCCCTAACACTATAAATAAATGCTTATGTATATTGTGTATGTTTAATAAATAAATTGAGTTTTGACAACCGCTGAACACAACAGACTTCTCTATTGAGCTCCTCTTTCTCTCTGCCTCTCAAGAATGACAAGAACCACTTCAAGCCTCAAGGATCTTGAGATATCAAGATAAACAACATGATAGGATCAATCTACCATGCGAGAACTTGATATTCTTTTTATGTCACTCGACATTCAAAGGAGTATGCGTGAATCACCATTGGAGGGCTTCTACACATGGATCCTTACAACACAATGAAAGTAATCCAAAAAAATATTTTTTGGATGATCAACATATTTATCAGAGAAAGTTAATATGATCAAGTATTAATTTCTTCCAATCATATATAAATTAATTATAAAATTAACATGAAAAGATCATCTCCAGGTTCTAGGTCTCTCTATATTAATATTTGATTGGAAAATTTTCATTGGTTAGGATATTCACGTCATGTAAAATGTGTGAATGATCCATCAGATCTAGAAAAAACTTTATGGTAATTTCACCCACATCAGTGATACCACTATGTTTGGAACCTATATGTAGTATAGGAGTGGTCACATATCAAATTTATATTTATTTATTTGATTATTGATTAATAAGTACTATAGTGGTTAAATATTTCACTTCCATAATATTCATTCATTGATATTATTGTTTAATTAACATGATTTTGAAATTTTAATTATCATTTTTCAATGTTTTATTTTCTAAAAGGAATAAAAATAGATGAAAAATGACCAGATATTTAATTGAGAAGTACCAAGAATCTTTAGATGGTAATATAGGGTTACACAACTTATAACCAGAGTACTCGCAGTGTGCTCATGTGCACTGCATCTGGACATGTTATGGGCTACGTGATGTGCTTATCAGCAATTGCATGTAATGATTTTACTACACAGCATGTGTAGACTAGGCCAGTCTGAAACATGACACGTTTGATTACACAGTGTGTAGCTATCACACACATTGTGTTGTCTAAATGTTTTAGTAGTGTAATCCAATCAAACGGTGTGGTAAAAAACATAATCAAACCATGTGAGACTGGTATATTAGATAATTAATGAGATATAAAGTGTGTATATGACATAAATTGTATTTAATTCATTAATTATCACATTTGAAACACATGAAGAGTTCTTTGGCGGGTTATGTAGACACGTGACATGAGAGATACATGGTGTGTAGCTAGCTTGTACAGATTGTCTAGTCCTGTAATAGCATGTGCCTTCTTGGACCATTACTTTCTTAGTTTTTTGTGTTGGAGGTTTTATGAAGGAGTATTGAGGACATTCTGAGGATTTTCAGTGGATGTTGGGCTAGCAAAAGTGTTACAGTAGGAAATTCATGTGTGTATAATGAATACACGATGTGAACTGATGGTCACAACTTGTGTAGCTAGCTGGTTCAAGGATTATAAATAAGATAATGGGTATACTATGAAATTAGTATACATTATGTAAGTGTTATTTATGATGTGTAATAAATAAAGGTTTAGGATATGTGTGAATGTGGGAATTTTCCAAAAACTTGTGCATTACAAACCTTGAAAATAGTGGGATTCTAGGTTTTAAGTCCTTTTGTCAACAGATTTCCTTTTATTCAGCTACACTCCTCCTCTACCATTCTGAATGATCCCTATGCACCCTGGTAGGATCTTACATCCCCTTTCTTTCCACTTCGATCCACTGGTCCCAATGGTTGTTTTTTGGTGATCCAGGGTGAGTGTTTTCTCTTTTCCTCATAGTTTTTTTTTCATTCTTCTCTTGGGGATTCACTGTGGAGATGTTGTTTTGGTTTAGAATGTGAATTGATCTATGTTTTGATGATTCTTTGGTGCGATGTAGGTTGATCTATGGTTTTACATCTATGTTTTTGGCTTGCAATAATTTATTCTTCACCCTATGGTGTAAAGCATGTCGACAAAGCTTCCTTGGGGTAGGGAATCCCTCATTTCTCTTTATTGTGTCATATAGGAATGATTTACTCATGTTTATCTATGGTAGATAGTTTTTCTGGCATAATAAAAGATAAATAATTGGATAATTGAATTTTAAGGGGGGTGGAGGGAATGATTCACATGTTTTTATAGATTTGATATTGTTATGATATGATGGATTGTACGACCATTGATTCCCCACTAAAAATTATGATCATTAGGGGTTTTAAATGCACTGGATGATATGTGTTGTGACTGAAGTTTATGTTGTGATTTTTTTGATATCACCCTAAAATGTAAATTGGATAACAACTTATGATTAGCTAATGAAATGGTTTCCCCGAGATTGTAGCTTGTGTGATAACACCCCTAAAATAAAGTGTAATGTAATAAAACACCCTTTTTAAATCTATAAAATGATGTTTGATGTGTTGTAATGTGTGGCCATTATTGTGGATTGGTGATTTGTGTTTGTGATATGATGTGAGTTTGATGGGAGAGATGTGGTATTTCTATTATTGTGGAGATGTGGGGGGTTTTTGACCATTCTTTTAGGATGGTGAGGTGGTGGTTGTTTGGTCATACTTTTTGGGCGGCAAGGTGGTGGTTGTCTGGCCATGGTTTTGGGGTAGTGAGGTGGACATTGTTTGGTTGTTGGGGAAATGAGGTTGTGGTTTTTTTGTAGTGCTTTTGGGGTGGTGAGGTGGTGGTTGTTTGGCTATGCTTTTGGGGCATAAAGGTGGTGGTTTTTTTACCTTGATTTTGGGGTGGTGAGACATAAGTTTTTTTGTGGTGATTTTTTGGGTGGTGAGGTGGTGGTTATTTGGCTATTATTTTGGGATGTAAAGGCAATGGTGTGATGGAGATGATGAGCTACTTGGGAGAATCTCCAGAAAAACAAAACAGATAATTAACAAGGAAAAAACACCAACATGCAAAACTAAAACACCATAGAAGAACTCAAGAAAAATATACTCATAACCATAAAGTAAAAAAATTAAATTCAATGCCCAAAATTAAATTACAAATGTAGTGTAGGAAGGTTTTAGGAAAAAATAGAAGTGGTTTGGGCCCATGGACAACAAAATTGTTCATCAAATTCTTCGAATTTCTCATCAAAACTAGACAAAATTTCATTCTCAAAATCTACAAAGAAAGGATATTTTCATATATAATTTATAATTAATTTATTTAATTAAATAATTAACTTTCGTTGAATTCTTTATCCCTCAATGAATTGGTAAACCACTATTTTCATACCATTGTTGCATTAGATGATTCAAGTGTTGATTCCATCTAATGAAGATCCACATGTGCTTCATGAACCTTTGATCATCGCTATATAATTCTTTAGATGCTAGCATATATTAATCCATTACTTGTGAGGAATGACGATGATCACAATCGATCCTCCAAGGGAAAATGAATTCACTGTTGTGGAGGAGGATAATTGCACAACATTCTTCAGAGTGTTCCAGTGAGATAACTCATGAGGGATTGAGAGAATTTTCTCTAGAACTCATTATACACAAAACAAAAATGAGATTTGGTTTCATAAATAATAATAATATTATTATTTACTTGACATGCACTAAATTAATGGATAAAATAAATATTATTTTATTTAAAAAATAAATTAATATTTATTAAAAAATATTAATATAAAATTTCCCACTAGACCATAAAACTAAGTCTGTCAATCCTCCTCAATATTTATTAGGCCCTAAATAATGACTATTTATTTAAATAATTAAATATAAATGCATTATTCATAAATAAATACATAAATATTCATGTAACCAAAATAAATAATAATTTTTTATGTTATGAGAAAACTGTAATAAATAAATATTATATATTCACATAATTAAATAAATAATTACCTGATGAATAAATATTTATTAAATATTAAAATCACAAATGTATATTATTTGGAATAACTAGTGATTGAAAATTTGCGATCAAACCAACATGAATAATCATTAAACTACGTATAAGACTAATATTTATCCAACATGTCAAATTCATATAGAATTTAAATGAGGTTTTGAATACACTTAGTGTGTGACCCTCTGATCCCCTTTCTCGGTAACATTACAAAAAACCCCCTAAAGTCCATGGTTATAATCTAACAACATGCCAAAACTTCCATAATGAAAGAAGTTAATGTCTCAATGAAATGTAACCTCCTATGAATGTACACTATGGAATATAATATTTTTATCTCGATATGTCTAATCAAACATGTTATATGATAATTCCATCAACCAATATACTTGATGTGTCATTCTCTAACATTTCTGAAATGAACTTGTTGACAACACCACCTGGGCCATATACTTAATATGGGAGTTCAATTCTCATCAAAGGGAATGAGATATCTACTACCATTATAGAATAGAAGTGATGAATCTTTTCTTGCGTTATTAATTTATACAACATCCCCTATGGAACCCCAAATGTATCCTACTCCACCATAAGAATCTGTCATCATAGTTTTCACCAATACATCAAAGTATGTGACTCGTGAAATTTATTAATAATAATCTTAAATTTTATGAATCACTACACATGGTTCTATCTTTATATTCATTGATGGAGTTAGTGTTCTATAATTAATTATTAGTATTTTGATTACATGTATATTAGATGTCTTAAATATTAATAAAAATTCTAATTATATATTGTTCATCGTTCTATATGAAATTGATGTAATAATGTCCTAGGGTATCTTTCACATTAATAAGGTCATACTATTTCCCTGTTATGATGAGAAACTTAAAGAACCATGAAGATATTCATAAATATAGTTTTGAGGTCAGATAATGTACTTTGATAGGGAACATGTTATGTAGACCTTCAGGTGAGAGTATTCATAAGTATATGATACTTCTTCTAATGAATCACACACTTGGTAATCTCGAAGATATGAGACTATGAGAATAGACCCACTAGTATGACTTTTTCATGTTTTGATGTCATCAGATATTTCTATCTGTGACCATGTGTAATGGTCCTTAGAATTTAAGATTATTATTGATGAATTTCATGAATCATGCACATATATTTAATGACCAAAACCATGATTACATATGCTCATGTGAATTAAGGTACATTGGGTGTATCACGAATGACATGTTATTAATGAATAAGTCGAGGAAGGATTTTTCCCTTTCATCTTTATGGAAGTTGATATCTCATCCCTTTTATTAGGATAGATCCATCATATTAAATTCCTTAGCCGTGGTTTAATGACATGTTTATTTTAGATTGTTAAAATAAAGACATATAAATCATATAGGATGTTAAAGATGTTAATAAAGAAATAATGTTTTGAGAATCTTTGTACATAATAGACTTCTCCCATGATCTATTGTTTCTCTCCACCTTACAAAAATGAGAATAAATCCTTCATGCATGAAGGATCTTGAGTGATCAAGATTAAAAACATAATAGGATCAATCTTCCATCCTAGAACCTAACATTTTTTGGTGTTTCTAGGAGATCAAAGAAGATTGTGGGAATCACCACTAAAGGGATTCTACACTTGGATACTTACAGTGCAATGAAAGTAATCCGGAAAAGTATTTTTCATATGATCAACATCTTCATTAAAGAAAGTTACTATGACCAGGTATTTATTTATTTAAATAATATATAAATTAATTATAAAATTAACATGAAAATATCTTCTTCATGTTCTAGGTCTCTTTATATCAAAATTCAATTGTAAAATTTTCATTGGCCATGATGTTCATGTCATGTACAATATGTGAATGATCCATCAAATCTAACAAAACTTTTACAGTTATTTTTTATACATCGGTGCTTCAACTGCATCTGGAACCTTCAAGTGGTATCTGAGCATTCACATTTCAAATTTATAATTATTTATTTTAATTTTTATTTATATGTACAATAGTGGTTAAATATTTTATTTCCATAATATTCATTCTTTAATCTGGTTGTTTAATTAACATGATTTTTGACATTTTAATTATCTTCATTCAGTGTTTCATTTGTTTAAAAGACTAATAATTGATGAAGAACAACAAGAGATGTAATTGGGAAGTACCAAGGATTTTTGTTTAGTAACACAGTGTTACACAACAAGTAGTTGGAGTACACACCGTGTACTCATATGCACTGTATCTAGCCATGTCATAGGACACGTGATGTGCTTATCAGTAATTACATAAAATGAATTTATTAAGCATCACATATAGAAAAGGATATTATGGCACATGACATGTTGGATTAAATGACGTGTATCTGGCGTACACATTGTGTAGTCTACATGGTTTAGCAGAAGAATTCACACAAACTGTGTGGTCAAATACACAATCAAACAATGTGAGACTATTATCCTAGAGCATTAATGAGATACATAGTGTGTATCTAGCATACACAGTATGTAGTTCATTAATTCTCATATTCAAAACACATGTAGAGTTCTTTGGTGAGTTATATGGAAAAAAATATGTGAAACACATAGCGTACAACTAGCTTGTACACATTGTGTAGTCTCGTATCCAATGAACATGTTGTGTCCTTTAGTAGGTTCTATGAACACACTACATTTAGATAACATGAAATGTCGCATATTAATACACACTGTGTAATACACCTAGATACACACCAAATCCCCAAACATTTATCCCAAGAATATGTAAAGTGGAACACATGAAGTTTAGCTAGTTAGTACACACTGTGTTGTCTGGATGAGGTATATTCTAAATCCCTAGGTATTTATCCCCGAATTCATAACAATTGAGATAGATGGTGTGTAGCTCATTAGTACATTTTTTGTAGTCTCCCAATGAATGATATAATTAAAATTACATTAAATTTATAATTGAAACATTATAACCTTATTATTTTTATTGGAACCCGGTGTGCTTGACAATTTAATAGATGTTTTAAATAACTATTAAATTCTAAATTAATTTATTTTAATTACCTATATTTATATTTTATGATGTTTATTTTCCATTAATACATTGATACTGGGAATCTGAAATGGAATTTGGATGGTCATTATGATAAAATGGAATTAATTAATTAATTAATTAATATAATCATGTTTATATTACCTCAAATGGCCTGAAGGCCTTTATATTTTTATTTACTTTTTGGCTAATCCCCTTTTTAAATAGGTTGAGAGGGAACCCTTACATGGACCATAGGCCCAGTGGCACAATACCCAACACATGTACTAGAGGACCAATGACCTGAGACACTAGAACTACCCCCTCCTCAACATATGCTTCATTGATAGTGCCTAGCTTCTCAGCTCAAAGGGATGATCGACTAGCATTGCCCCACATAGAACTGCACGGTTCTCAGTACTAATGGAGATTATCATACCCTCTCATTCATCCAATCTGGTTAGCTCTTCTAGTGGCTACTACTTCTCTGGTTCCTCATCCAAGGCTTGCTCCATGTGTGTGTATCTCATTCATATTTCTCAGATTCCTAGTGGCCTGAAAACCTTTGATGTCCCAAAGGCCCTTCTACATCAGCCTGTTTAGGGACTGCACCACTACCAGCATCATGCTTACTTCACTGCCTACCTATGTCATCACTACATTACCACCACATCATAAATCCCCCTTGGGGGCCTGCTCAAATTTGATCTTGGATCTTTTGGATGCCAAGCAGGAGCCTTTACCACTTGGGTATAGGTTCATTATCTAAGGGCATTTATCTTAATAATTAAGAATGAATATAAATCAATGTTAACCAGTTTTATGTTTTCACATTAATTTCATGTTTATAATCATTCATGATCTTGACCAAGTCCTATGTATGAGTTTATTTTATTTAATATAATTTATTACTTGAGTTTTCAATTTTTTATTATTAAATAAAATACGATGTCCTACAAGTCATCCATCCCTCTATTATTCTATAGGACTTTCATTTCTAAGTTTATTTATGTAATTTAATTTAACCAAGACTTTATTTCTACTCCCCTTAATGTGAGTTATAAATACATGTAATTAATGGATTATTCTAGGGTGCATGGTGGCAGTTCAATATGGAATCAATAGGATTTCAACCTAGGTGATACATGGGTGGATAGGTAGAATGTTGTTACTCATGACAAGAATATCACAAGGTATTTTATCCTTGGTCATAGGTTGATTTATTTCCACTAAATAGATCATCCATTAGGTAATCTCATGATTGATTATTTGATTTATTTATTTATTTCTACCTTACACATTATTTATTTCATAGATGCAATACCATGATCATATAAGTAAATAGATTAATATGCAAAGATGGAATTTAAATAAATACATTATGCATATGTTTTTTTGTCAAACATGGTTAATAAATTAAGTATAATACACTTAATATTAAAAATATTATTAATGGATATATAAGATAAAATTTATGCATAATAAATAAAATTCCTCAACAATATATTAACTTGGAGGAAAGAGTTATAACACTCAGATGTTTTTATGAAATATTTTATATAAATAATTTTTATTCTTAAGTAGGTTGCTTTTCAAGAAATCATGAGTTTAAATGAACCAAAATATTCCCTTAATATAAATTTATCATTACATCCTAGTCGTTAGGTTAGCAGGAATAATTATTGCTAACTTATGGAAATGCATTATGAATTCATATGCTATTAATTATTTATAAAAAAATATAAATCAATTAGATAATTGTATTTTTTTTGAGTAAATTACTTTTGGTAATGAAATTAATAAGATATATATGTGGTATATACTTAATAAAATATTCTTTATATTCATCCAATGGATATTTTAGTCATAGGATATGAATAAAACACTATTTTATTTATAAAACCTATTTCTTTAAAGGTTCATTTTTACACCATTGAATAGAGAACCAATTTTAAATTAAAATTTCGATACATTAATAATTTCTATATAAAAACATAAACATGTTATTTTGAAGAGGGATATAAAAATTTACTTTGGATAAATTTTTGATAAATTTCTCATAACATTCATGTTTTGATGAATAGTAAAAATCTGCAAAATTTTAATTAAAAATAACTTTTTTCATCGAGATAATTTATATGGTTATATTATAATATTTAATGGTTTTAAATTATAAAGAGAATAAATTTTTACCATTCAATATAATTTACATCACTAGTATTAATTTTATATTGAATTCATAGGTAAAAACATTTCAATCTTTTGTAATGTTTTAACTTTTAAAACTCGTTTTCTCATTTCAACAATGAGATTAAATTTAATTAATTACTGCAACTTCTATGTTTTGAATTCGGAAAAATGAATTCCATATTTGGAATCAAAAGGTCCAAATTTTTTGAATTGTAACCTTTTATTTTTTGCCATTATGAATAGTAACTTCAGTAATTATTTTTATTTACCATGGTTAAAGAGTAAATTTTCTAAATAAGGGTAAAAATAATAATAATTTAGTGGTATAAAACTACCCTAAAATGTGTCCTAATCCTATTGTATGAGATATTTCTGACCATGGTCATCATTGGGTATATTTTGGGACTCCATGGAATCAATTGGATGTGAAAATGATATTTTATAAGATTTAATTTAAAGTAAAGAAAATTATAACATAAACATATATCTTTTACTAAATCGATTTTAATATAGGTTTATATAACTAATCTATATGTCTATAAATAATAATTATAAAGATAAAAATATTTCCTAAATCATAGTATTTTATTTATAAATTTGATACATTGGATAAATATATTTATTTATGACACAATTATAATGTAGTGATTACCTCATTAAAGAAAGATTCAAATAAATGAATTTATAAATACTAAAATAAATTTAATCTAATCATTTGATGTCATTCACGAATTTTTTTTGATTAAATTGACATTTTAGGGATGATTTAATGCCTTTTTTTGAATAAATTAGGATTTTATGATTTTTTAAAAAAAAGTCAAGTATGAATAGTGTCCAAAATTGACATAATTCATAACCTAAGAAATAAAATAGTTTATTAAATGATATTAAATTCCTAAAAATATTAGATTCATCCAAAAGGTTAATATAAGTACAAATATGTCATAAATAACTTTTTTTGGTTATTTTGACAAGATATTATAATTACATTAACCCATAATATTTAAATAACATGATATCATGGTAAGATTAAAATTGGTAAAATAAGGGGTAAACCAAAAAGATAAGGATAACAAAATATGAAAAACCTATCTAAAAATTATTGAATGATGGGTATTAAAACCAAAAACATATTATCTTTTAACTTAAAAAGTTTTGGGCTATTTTTAATTGAAATTGAATTTATAAAAAACTAATATTTTGAGAGTTTCCAAAAGTGACCCTCTCCTCTCTTATAAAAGGGATCCTCCTCCCTCTCATTTTCACTATATTTTGAGCCTTCAAGATTGGCCAAAACCTACCCATTTATCTTTTCAACGTCCCTAGTAACATTTTAGAGGTTCTTGTCTTCTCAAAAGACTATCTCTAGTGCCCTAGAAGGAAATTTAAAGAAGGCATGTTGAGGAAGAGGTTATCTCTTCTACCGATTCTTTCAAATTTATGTCTGCTTCTACTTCCTGTTATTTAATTGATTCATTATAAAGTAGTAACATAAGTATCAATAATACACTTATATGTTATTATAAATATTAAACTACCCTATTTAACCTTCTATCCATCCTACGAAAAATTAAATCACCGTGCCTGCGTACGTACAACTTACTATCTCCACGTCGTGGTGTAATCTGTTTTTCACCACTACCTTACTTGGATGGGTATGATGGTGGAAATAAAAACTATATATGACTAATATAACATTATACTAATTCTGATATACTATTAACCATACAATTCAACACCATTCAACAATTATATGATTGATATCGTCGCTCGTGCGTACGTACGGCTTACCGTCTCCACAGTGTGATGTGATTCGTTCTACATAATATTCATTAAAGAATTATTATATAAATTAAATGAATGAATAATTATGATATATATAATAATAATACAATTATAAAAATGATATAACTATAACCTAAAAATATGAATAATAACTTATCTGATAAAACATGCATAAGAACATAAAGTAGTTAATACCTGAATAACAAGTAACAATGAAGTGTTACTAACAAACAGATGAAAATATGATCATAAATGTTATCATAAAAATGATCATGATTCTTGAATAAATCATTAACATTATTTAAATCATTATATGGGAGTTTTTGGAAACATACAAAGGATATCGGACCTATGGTAAGGGATAACTTTTCAAATCTCGTTTTTATATGAGATTGTTTATTCATAAGTATTTATTGGGGTTATTTATCATCCACATCCATGTTTCCAAAATATGTATTTGAAAATATTATTTATATCCTATGATAAATTTTTAAATTCAATTTTACTCATTGATAAATTTTTACTAAACGGTATGAATGGAATCTTTTGTCCTTTGCTGTACAAGATACTTTTTTACTTTTCTAGAAAATGTTTGAGAAGAATGTTTTTTAAACTTATATGGCATGAATAGATTTTTAAAGTTTCATGAAACCTTATTTCCAAGAATCTTTCTCTGTACTATTTCATGTGTATTTTCAACTAAATTCTTTTCTTTTAAAATTGTGTGGTATTTTGAGAAAAGAAAACATTTTTGAAGAAGAAAGAATATTTTCCTCATGAACTATGTTCAAGTGTTTTATCAAAATTATTTTCCATATAAGATGACTCTATTAAATATGTTTATGTTTCTATCCCTATTATTAATATTATTTGATTTAATTAATTATGGAATGATCTTTTATATGGATAATGTTATTATTGAATGATATTTAAGAAACCCATTTCTTGGGTTATTCTATGTTGAATGATGTATGTTTTTCGGTAAATGTAAGAATGATTTCATTATGAGATGGGTGGGAACTATATCTCCCTCCAATTAATTGGGTAAAGATTTATATCTCATGATATAGACAAGGCTATAATAAAAGGTTAATCTGGTTCAGTGATAGAAGGATGGAACGATGAGTGAACTGAGTTTAGTAATGGACTTTTTATGCTATGATGGTCTTGGAAATGAGCCTGGACTAATATGAAATTATTTTCTATGATTATGTGTGTATGCCAAAAAATTTCATGTCTTATGTTATGTCTATTGGGATTACATTTCACTTTTATGATTTATCTCATGACATGATAGTATGATTTTTTATATGCAGGATAATATTTTCAAATGTTATGTTATTATAAATATTATATGATTGATATTTCATTTGTTTACCCTTACTAAGAATTTGAGATCACCCTTTCAAAAGTTTATTTTCCCTAGGTCAGGAAGAAGGGTATTATGTATGATATATCAAAAGGGATTCCAGTTATGAAGAAATAAACAGGAGACAATGTAGATATTTTATGAAATAGTTGTTTATGTTTCCCAATTTCTAAAGAAACTATACTTATACGGTCCTATCATGGGTTTTTATATGTTTTAATGAATATACTTGAATTATAAATTAATATCAATGTATTTAAATTATGGGTCATTATAAGTGTTGATAAAATCCAAATCAGAATTTTAGGATTGGGGAGTCCACTCAATGAATCAAGGAGCTTCAAGACCACAATTGGAAAAGGATTGCGAACCTAAATACCTTCAAGTAGATTGACCAACCCCCGTTGGGGTTATGCAAAGATGAATATGGATCCTTTACACTATAATTTTCTATAAATTGGACATTCTGAGTTTAATGGTGAAAACTATTAGGACTTGATAAAATAGTGATAGACTTAATAAAATTAATTATTATCATTTCACACATAATTTTTAATCAATAAAATTACTAATAATATGATCTTTTATAATTATATAATAAATGGTAAGTTCATCATCCACAAAACCCTTATGATCAATATTGGAGAAATAACATCCCCTCACCAGAAGTAACTTCCAAGAATAGTTCAGATGTCTTCAGGTTGTGTTGTTTCATGTAATGGGCTAAATGCCCACTGGGCCTTCGGGCTATGTAATGGGTCTCCCTCAACCCAGTTAAAGGGGTATTTTCTTTGCTTTAATAATAAATGAGGCTTCAGCCGAAACCTTTAAAAAAATGGTATATACCATGAGAGAGTAAGAAAGGAATTATTTGAGATATACAATGCACTATTTCAGAGTAAACTTAGGAAGGGAATGATAGTTAAGCCTCACATAGTCAATAGAATTGACTATATTGAGTGACTATAGGTTTTAGGGTTTAAAATACCTGATGAACTACACACCAATCTCATTATTAGATCACTACCTAAAATTTTCTTTAGTATTGTTGTTAATTTTAATATTAAAATCATTGAGAATTCTCTCCTAGATATTATCAATCTTATTGAACAAGTAAATGAGTATATGAAGCATAAAAATCCTTCTATCCTTAGGGTGAACAAGTGGAAAAGACAAAAAAAGAGATTTTCCCCCAAATATTCTTCACGACAACCTTTTAATAAGAGAAATATCAAGGGACAAACAAGGGACCATGATGCTATCTAATTCTCATGTGGAAAGAAGGGTCACTAGAAGTAAAACTACACCCATTGAAAGAAGCGAGGGGAAGATTTAAATTCATTTTTTATCAAGTAAAATTATCCATTTATACAAAAGGGTAATTAGATTTAAATTTTTATTCTTATATGTGTATTCAAATATAGGAACCTAGTAGATTCTAAAAAATTAATTGAGGGGAGGTTGATCTATGAGTGGCCAAAGAAGATAAACATGTTGTTGCAGATATTAGTGACTACCACATCACATTTCCAACTAGAATGATTTTGGTTTTGAAATATTGTTTTTTTGTTCCATCAGTTACAAAAATATATATTTTTATATATAAACATGATACATATAGATTTATTTTCAAATTTGGGAATAAATGTTGCTTATTTACAAGGATATAATTTTTTTATCATAAAACACATTTATATAATGATCTTTATATATTTTATTACACAAACCAAGTAAAAATAATAGATAATGAAACTACATCACATGAATCATACCATACCCAACTATGGAATCACTGACTAAGTCATGTAAAAAAACATTTGACTAAATTACACCTAGATGGATATTTAGATTCCCTTAAAATAAAACCACTTGGGTCATGTCATGTTTGTTTACAAGGAAAAATGACCAAAGCCCCATTTAGTGGAAAGGTGAAAGGTCTAAAGATATTCTTAAATTAGTTCATACTGATGTGTGTGGACTATTTCTAATTGAAGAAAAGGGTGGGTATTCATACTTAATAACTTTTACTGATGATTTTAGTAGATCTGGATATGTCTACTTGAGGAGGTGAAATTAAAATTCCTTTGAAAAATTCAAGTAATACAATAATGAATTTGAGAACTAGCTTCGTAAAGAGATTAAAAAAACCACTTAGACCGTGGTGGAGAATATCTTAATAATGAATTTATTGGTTATTTACATGATTTTGAGATTCTATATCAACTCAGTCCTCCTTATATACCTAAATGTAATGGTGTAACAAAAATGATGAACCATGCCTTATTAGACATAGTGTGATCAATGATGAGTCTTTTCAACCTTCCATTATCCTTTTGGGGATATACATTACAAAGAGAACCACATATACTAAACTAAGTGTCAAATAAATCAATAAATGGTATTCTAGATGAACTTTAGAGTGAAAGAAAAACCATTTTATTGAATTTACATGTGTGGGGTTTCAATGTTTTTGTTAAGGCCTCTTCAGGTAATGAAATTTCACCCCGAGACACAAAGTGTACCTTTTTAGGATACCCCAAGAAAACAAGGGGATATTACCTATACGAACCCTTAAAAAGAAGGTTATAGTGGAAATCCACACTATATTGCTTGAGTGGGAGAACATATATAAAAGTGATAGTGGGATCAAGATATAATTTGATGAATTCTAGGCTCAAGGTACACAAGAGAAAGCATAGGAAAAAATTACACAAATCACCACAGAAGAATATGTTCCAAAGACACATGTACTATATAGGACTAAAAGAGAGGTTAGAGAACTAAAATGGTATAGTTTTGTAATCACTGAGGATGGTTATTCATTAGTAGTTGGCAATAATGATCCTCTAACCTATAAGAAAGAATTATGTGGAACATATGTTAGTAAGTGAAAAAACTCCATGAATTATGAAATGATTTCCCTTTACCAAAACCAAGTCTAGTGAATTATGAAATGATCCTATAGTGGACGTAAATATTGTTGGTTGTAAATGGTTATTCAATAATAAAATAGAAAAAGATGGGAAATTAAGTACCAATAAGTCTTGACTGGTTTCAAAAGGGTTTAAACTGAATCAATACATTGACCACAATAAAATATTTTCACTGGTTTCTATGGTAAAATCCATCAGAATTATACTTTACATTGCATCCTTACGTGACTATGAGATTGGGAAATGGATTTCAAAACAAACTTCATTAATTAGAACCTTTAGGAAGATGTTTATAAGATACAATTGGAAGGGCCTTTGAATCCAAAGGACACCAACAAGGTTTTTGAATTAAAAAACTTCATTTATGGATTAGATCAAGCATTTAGGTCATTGAACATTCAGTTTTATGAGTCTATAATAGAATTTAGTTTCATAACGATGAAATATGAACCTTGTGTCTATAAAAAGATATAGTGGAATCAACCATACCTCAATCTAAAATAGATTTATTTATAAATGACTGAGCAATACACCTGGTGTCATAATTTACATATATATCATGATGATTTGACTTCCTAATACTTATTTAGTTGATTTTCTCATCATTTTATCTAATATTTTTAGTTTATTTTCTCATCGTTTTTATCTGATACTTATTTTTTTAATTTTCATAGAGATAATAAAGAAAAGAATTTTACAACAAGGATGATCCACTCATGTACTCTGATCATGCACTCGATATGGATGATGCAATCATGATGATGAAATTTTATTTTTTCTCTCTAATTCATTTGAAAATCAGAGTTATCAAACAAAAATATTGTTAGATAACCCAGAATTATGAATGTACTGCATGATAAAAAGATATGGTGGAATAAACCATACCTTAATCAGATCATGGTATACCTGGTATGGCTCAAATTTTGTGCTTTCTGTTTAAAATTTTCAGTTTATTAATGTATTGTTTCATATTTATGTTTAATATATTTATTTATAATATTATTAACATAATAATTTTTTTCTTATATAGGAGGATTTATTTTCTTGATTTGGGGTGGTTTATTTGAAGCTTCTCATGCTCACGAGAGATTAGACTTTGAGGTTTCATGTGAGATAATGGAAATAAAGAAAATGGGTATAGAATGTATACAAACATCATGAAAATGATAATTCCCACTAATTATTTAGTTAATTTTTTCACCATTTTGTATACTATTTTTAAGATAATTTAATTATCATTTTTATCTAATAATATTTAGTTCTTTTCATAGATCTTTTGGGATGTTTTATTTTGCTTTCAACTATTTTCAATAATACACAAAATAGATAAAATATTTCTTTTGGATAGGGAATTTTAGGTAGCATGGGGTTTCCTCTTCCATCCAAATAGAACATGTTCTCTCTTTTTTGGATTTTTACAAACAGTTGAAATAAAAACACACATCACATACTCAATCATTACCACCTTAATTCAATACATGGTGTACACAGTATGACTCAAATTGTGTGGTTTCAGTATAAAATTTAAATTTTATTAATGTATTGTTTCATATTTATGTTTAATTTATTTCTTTATAGTATTACTACCATAAGAATTGTTTTCTTATATTGGTGTATTTGTTATTTTTAAGTTTGGGTGGTTTGGTTGAAGCTGCTCATACTCATGAAAGATATACTTTGAGGATGCAATTTAGAGAATGGAAACAAGGAAATGGGTCAATCAATTGCACCACAATCTGGTACATAGTGTGCTCATTAGGACTCAAACTATATGCTTTTATTTTATAATTTACATTTTAGTTGAAAACACACATCACATACCCAAAATAGAGAAAACACATTCATATTGTTTTGATAATTTAGGAAAATAATCTATAAGTCATTTGTGACATGTATAAATCAAGCTTAGATCAATTAAACACACAGTGTGACCCGTATGACTCAAAGTGTGATTTTTTAACTTAAAATGGAAATTTTAGTAAAAATACAAGTTATTTGACTCAAATTATGACTCAAAGTGTACTTGATATGACTAAAAGTGGTTGTTATTAGTCTAAAATTGGCATTTTAGTTCAAAAGGTGTGTTACTCATTGAAAACCAAGAAAACATGCTCAGAATATCTTGATAATTTAGTAAAATGGTCCATAAGTAATTTTTGATGTGTAGGAATCAGTCTCATTTCAAACCAACACACAATGTGACCGGTATAACCCAAAGTGTGTGTTTTCAATTTAAAATGATATTTTTGTAAAAAATACAAGTGACATACTCAAAACTGAGAAAATGTATTAATATTATTTTGGTACTTTATGAGAACAAATGGTAAGAAATTTGTGACATGTAGAAATCAACTAAACCACAATCAAATACATGGTGTGACCAATATAACTCCAAGTGTGACTTTTTTACTTAAAATTGAAATTTATTTTAGTGAAAAGGACAAGAGACATACTCAAAACCAATAAACCACATTTGGATTATTGTGAAACTTTAGGAAAATGATATATATGTCATTTTTTGATGTGTAGGAATGATTTACACATCAATCTGATAAACTGTGATCCTAGTATGACTCAAAATGTCAGTTATCAGTTTAAAATTGACATCTCAAGACAAATCATTTTTCACTCATTGAAAACCAATAAAATACTCTATGGTTGTCTTTATAATTTACTAAAATGATACATAAGTCATTTTTTACATATAGGAATTAGTCTCACATCAAATTGACACATATTTTACCGGTATAACCCAAAGTGCATGTTTTCAATTTAAAATGAAATTTCAGAAAAAAAAAACACAAGTGACATGCTCAAATTTAGAAAATGCCTTAAAATTATTTTTATACTTTATAAAAATGATCCATAATTCTTTTTTTACAATTAGGAATCGACCACACCTCAATCTGACACATGGTATGACCGATATGACTCCAAGTGTGTATTTTTATTTAAAATTGAAATTAAGTTTTCTAAAAAGTAGAGTGACACACTCAAAACTAATAAAATGAATTTATATTATTTTAATACCCTAGGAAAATGATACATAAGTCATTTGTGATATGTAGGAATCATCTGTACCTCAATCTGATACATTGTGTGCTCGATATGACTCAAAGTGTCTGTTATCGGTTTAAAATGGACATCTTAGTTCAAAAATTGTGTCACTCATTGAAAACTAAGAAAACACAATATGATTTTCTTGAAAATTTAGTAAAATAATCCATAATTCATTTTTGATGTTTAGGAACCAATCACATGTCAAACCGACACATGATGTGACATGTATAACCCAAAGTGTATGTTTTCAGATTAAATTAAATTTTAGTGAAAACACAAGTGACATACTTAAAATCAAAAAAACACATCCAGATTGTTTTGATAGTTTAAGAAAATTATCCATAATTAATTTTTTTATGTGTAGAAATCGACTATACATCAATATAACACAAGGTGTGATTGGTATGAATCCATGTGTATATTTTTATTTAAAATTTAAATTTTAGTAAAAAACACAAGTGACATACTCGAAACAAATAAAATGAATTCAGATTGTTTAAATACTTTAAGAAAACGATCCGTAAGTCATTTTTTATTTGTATAAATCAACTGCACCTCAATCCAACACATGGTGTGACCGGTATTTCTCCAAGTGTGTCTTTTTATTCAAAATCGACCTTAATTTTAGTAGAAAGGAAAAGTTACATACTCACAATTGATAAAATGCATTCAAATTATTTTGATACTTTAGGAAAATAATCCATAATTCATTTTTGATGTATAAGAATCTATAACAACCCTGCTCTTTATTACACACTTAAACATTATTTATTACATAAACTTGCACTTAAGATAGCTCGAATGATAGAGAGGTCTAGTGTCTTGGGAAATTAGGAACATTAAATAACAACATAGAACATAAAATCCAACATCTTTATTGAATAATTCTTTTACATGACCACAACATTCCTTCTTACCTAGCATTTCATGGGATAACGTGAGGACATTTATAAGAAAAGGGTGAGTTATAAAGACCGGTAAGGGAGTAAACAACACATAAGATGAAGAATATAGTACATGTTAGGCAATATTCATATCAATGGATAACAAGGGAAACATGAACATGATGGCAGGATATAGCAGGATTATCATAACCAGGAAATGTGGCAACAAAATTTAACCTGATATCAACATGAGCCATGGTTTATTGCCCATGGGGAATGAGTAAAACCTCATTGCACTTGCTTTAGCATGAGTAAGCCCTCATTTCACTTAAATTAGCATGAGTAAACCCTCATTTCACTTGAATTATCATGATACTAATTCTTACACAATGCATTGGAGCGCTATCAGGGTGCACCCTTTCTAAACATTTTATTTCATGTATAAGTGTGTTACATGGATCATACAAAATGGATTCATTAAACATCATAATTTATTCCATGAATAAGATATGCGGAATAAAAAAATGTAAGTCCTCATTTATCAAGTACATGTTCATAAAGGTGAATACCCTTTATAGATATATGGGTATGGTATTCACTTACACGATGATTTTTCCGTGGAAATTTTTTTGTAACTTCGGTAGCATAACAACATCAAATAAAAATCATAAAAATGGTTAATGAGAGAGAAAGGGGTCTCTCATCATTTATATGTGGAATGGATAGTAATGAATTCATGGAACATAATATCCCAATATATGTAATGGAATTGAGATGCATAATATAAAATAATTGCTTTAATGTAAATGAGAAGAGAGATATTCCTTATAGAATTTCAGCATAGTAACGGGTGTACAAGGGAGGCACTAATGAGAGAGAAATATGCCTTTAATCATTATTACATAAGGTGGGAAGTATGGAGGAGGTGAAAAATCATACCCCAACATTTTTAATTTAAATAAAATGGTATAAAAACATAAATAAATTTGGAAAAAATGGGAAAAGAAGAAATCCATTACTTGGAAGTGTGATCCCAAAGGCTTGGGAGAGACTTTAGAGAGGATTCTTGGGAGTTTAGGGAACCTTGGGAGGATTCCAGAGATAGGATGGCAGAGTTTGGTTGAGCTCCAAATGGTTTGAGTGAAGAGGAATGGGATATTGAGAAGGTTTATATAGGAAAATAGATGGAATTCTTTATTATTTAGGTTTTGTACACTACACATTAAACTAATCAAAACCACAAACCATCTCATGGTTTTTGCCCATGGTTTTGGCCAAAGGGGAGTGGAAAACATTATTTTATAAGGTTAATGTCCAAACTTATTAAAATATTATTCTTTCTTTTGTAGAGGTGAGTCACACTCTCAAGGAAATAATTTTAAAAAGTTAACATATTTTATAAGTCTAGAAGGGTCCACTAAGGCATAATAAAATTAAGTAAACAAATCTAAAATCACATTATTTTATAGTTAAAATATATATTGTCTGAACATACCTTTTTTAGTATTTTATTACATAAGTAAAATTATAAAAAAAATTAACTATTGGATAATTTTGAAATTCTGATTCCACGAATAATATTCATTTTATCAAAATAATTTTTTAAATACGTAAATTTTCAATTTTAAAATAAAAACCGACATTTATAGAAAATCCATGGGTATTCAAAAAAATGGCTTTTGGCCCTTAATAAAATTACAATTGTATTCATAAAAATTATACGATCATTTATATTTAATAAAAAATAATTTAGTAATAATATTTTATTAAAATATTATTTAATTCAAAAATCCATTAATTCATGAAAATAGATTTCTTAATTGAATATTTATAAAATATATTGTTTGTTCTTTAAAAACCATTTACAAAGTAACAATAATAAAATGAATGTATATTATTTATACAAAAAATAAATCACAAAATCATAGTTCTAGTATGTTCTTACATAACCCCTTATAACACCCGTATAAGACATAAGGGTAAGGTGTGTGATGGTGACATACTCTTGGAGTGGCTCAGATAACATCGCTTGGGTGGTAATCTCTATCAACTTCCACTTATCCTATATAAGATTCCATTAAAGCTTAACATGTTGAAACTCAGCTTGGGCTTGGTCCAGAGCGAAGTCCAGTGATGCTAACTCCTTTCCAACCTCTGAAAAATGGTCTTCGTACAGAGAAATTCTACAGGATGAGGTCACCACTTCCTTTGTCTGAGTAAATTGGATTTGTTAAAGCCCTAAATTTATACTAATCATGTTATCACTATTTAATGTCTATATTAGAAATGGTAAAAATTATTAATGGTATTTTAAAATCCAAAAACACAAAACCAAGGAATTTCATATGTTTTATATAACTGTTTTACATAATAAGACATTTAATTAGATCAATAGGAATTTTCATTAATAAAAGTTTGGGTCATTACAATCTTCCCCCCTTAAGAAACTTTACCCTCAAAATTTACTTTTCCAATAATAAAATATATGAGGATAACTCTACTTCATAACTTCCTCTAATTCTTACATTGCTTCTTCAAACTTGTGGGTTCTCCACAACACCTTAACGTGGGGGATTATCTTATATTGTAAAACCTTTTCCCTACAATAAAATATCTTCATCAGATTCTCTTCATATGAGAGGTCATTGTCCAATTCTACCACCTCTAGATTGAGTACATTTGATGGGTCAGGTATGTACTTCTTTAGGAGTGATACATGGAATACATTATGTACTTGAGACAGGTTTGGTGGGAGTTCTAGTCGATAGGCCACTTCTCTAATGCGATCAAGGATCTCAAAAGGGCTGATGTACCTTGGAATAAGTTTTACCTCCTTCCCAAATCTCATAACTGTTCTCCATGGTGATATGCGGAGGAATACCATGTTTCCAAAATCAAACTCTAGGTCTTGTCGATGATTATAAACATAGCACCTTTTTCGACTCAAAGCAGCTTTAATGTGCTACTGGATGGTCTTAACCTTCTCCACCATTTTATCAACCATTTCTAGACCTAGGAGTTTTCACTCCCCAACTTCAACCCAAGATGTTGGTGTTCTGCACCTCTTCCCATATAGGGCATCATAAGGAGCCATTTGGATGCTTGAGTGGAAACTGTTATTGTAAGAGAACTCAACCAGAGCGAGATGTTGATCTCATCATCCTTTAAATTCCATTGATCATGCTCTCAACATGTCCTCAATTGTTTGGATAGTTCTATTAGAATGTCTATCCATTTGAGGATGATAATCCGTACTTATGTTCAGGTAAATATTCAAATCACATTGAAAACTCTTCCAAAACAGAGAGGTGAATCTTGGATCTCGATCAGATATGATCTATAGTTGTACTCAATGCAGCCTTACCAATTCTCTAATGTATATCTGTGCTCTTTGATCCAATGATAAATCCTCTCAAATTTCAATGAAGTTTGTAGTCATTATAAGACAATCGACAACAACCGAGATAGCATTTTTTCCTTTGGATGTCTTCAGAAGTCTGATGACAAAGTCCATGGTGATGTTCTCCCATTTCCATGTTGGTATGGGTAATGGTTGCATCATCCGCTTAGACTTCTACCTCTCAGCCTTCACCTGCTATCATACCAGGGAATTTTATGTATACCCAGTGATCTCCTTCTTCATTTTATCCCACCAATAATGCTCTTTAATATCTCAATACATATTTTTGTTTCCTGGGTTAAAGGAGAAATTTGAACTATGTGCATGATCCAAAAGTTCATTCTTTAACTCCGGATTTGATGGAACACATCGTCTTGTCCTAAATCTCACAATTCTTTCTTCATTAAAATTTAACTCTAAGGGTTTCACTTTGTTGATAGTTTCCACTTTCTTCTAAATTCTCACATCATCATTTTGAGCATCCTTTAACCTTTACAAAAGAGACAGTTGAGCAATAATTTGTGAAAGTATTGATGATGTTCCCTTATTTATGATTCTCATGTCGATATTAATCAAATATAAAAATATTTAATCCTTTACAATTATTATCAATGATAGAATTTCTGGGTCCTTTATACTTAGAGCATCTTCCACATTGTTCGCTTTCCTAGGGTGGAAATGGATTGAGTAGTCATAGTCTTTGATCGGCTCTAACCATTTTCTTTAGTGCGTATTAATCTCTTTCTGTTTGAATATATTCTTGAGTATTTTGTGGTCTGTGTATATTTTACACTTCTCCCCAAAGACGAAATTCTGCAAAATTTTCAATGCAAAGATTATAGCTGCTAACTCCACATCATGTGTGGGATAGTTTTTCTCATGAATTTTCAATTGACTTGAGTCATAGGAATTGAATTTGTTATTTTTACTCAAATTACATCAAAGGGAGACTTGTAAAATTTTCATTAAGAACATTCCCACAAACTTCAGCATGTGATACAACACTTGTAAATGTTTTTCCCTAATGATTTAATATCATTTCTTCTGGGGACTCAATGTTATTAGAAAACATAAAATATATACTAATAAAACATTAATTTAAATACATTATGACATACACTACTTTGAAGTATTGTATACATGTAATACATTCATCATTATCCATCTTAGCATAGGACTTCCCATGCTCCCTTGATCATGGAGATTGCTAGCGCTCATCACGCTTCTCAGCCCTTGCAATAGAGCATTGTCTTGGGTAATGTAACAACCTGAGATTTTATGAGAATTATTATTTTTAATTGATGTCTTGTGTTGTATGCTAAAACAAAGGGAGTTTTCACTACATGCATCCCTGACTTTGATTGCATTACACACAATCACAACCTTCCTTGATAGCTTGTGTAGTACGCAATACCGGGTTTCACTAAACGACGATATATTATTAAAATATTATTATAGACTAGCAATTATGAATAGTATTAACTACATTTTGAATTTTATAACATTATTATTCATCTTACACATTTTCTAGAACAAGGTATGAGAAAAAAATACATTTTTCAGGTAAAATAAGTATTTTTCAAAAAGTGCAGTTTTGCCGCCTTTTGATGGCACATTCACTTTAAATATAGTTTTTGACAAGATTATAAGTTAAACTTGAAAAAATAAAATTCTTATTTGGAATCAGGATATAAAAATTAACTTTGGATAAATTTTTCATATTATTCTGATAACTTTCATATTTTAATGAATAGTGAAAACATACTATATTTTAATTCAAAACAACTTTTTTCATTGTAATAATTTATATGGTTAAATTATAATATTTAATGGTTTTAAAGTATAAATAGAATATATTTTTACCATTTAATATAATTTATTTCATTACCATTAATTTAACATTAAATTCATTGGTAAAAACATTTCAATCTTTGACAATGTTTTATCTTTTAAAACCAATTTTCTTAACAATGAGATTAATTTTAAATTAATTACAGAAACTCCTGTGTTTTGAATTTTGAAAAATTAATTCCATATTTGAATTCAGTGGGTCCAAATTATGTTAATAGGTTACTTTTATTTTTTTGATAATATGAATAGTAACTACTGTAATTTTTATTTACTACAGTTAAAGGTAAATCGGGTAATTAAAGGTAAAAATAATATTTTGAAATTACCCTAACACCTGCCAAAATTTTATTGGATGTCTAAATGTAGACCCATATCACCTAAGGGTCGGAATAGATTAATTTTATTGACTTTTGACCATGAAAATAATTTATTTATTATTAAAACCCAAGAAAGTGACAACATGTCACTCTCTTAAATCTTATAATTATAATAATTTTAATTTAGTTATAAATTTCAAGAAACATAGAACATTAATAGTCTCCAGAAATCTAATAACATTATCTACATCATGTGATCTTATTTCTAATTTTTAGGGATTAAATAATTATCGTTAAAGGTGACACAATAGTGATGTTGAAATTATTTTATTGATTGAAATATCAAATAAATGGTTTTAAAAATATTAAAATAAATATTATATGAACAATTTAATATGATAAACTAATTTTCTAGATAAATATGAAATTTTATGAATCTATTAAATCTTTTATTTAGAACATATTTTCTATGAGTATTTTACTTAAATTCTAATAAATGTATAGTGTCAAAACTAACACTATTGTTATTTTATAAAAATAACATAATATAAAATTGTTTAAAAATCACAAAAATATTTAAAAATTATAAATTAAAATTTATATAGTCTAAAATGTCATAACCTATCCAATTATGTACAATTCACAACACATAAGTAATTATTTATAAAAATTTAAAATGTAGAATCTTATTACCACAAATAAAATTAAATAGATTAAATAAGGATAAATCAAGTTGATAATGTTTAAAATTAATTACAAACATGTCTAAATTTTATTGGTTGATGATATTAAAACCATATCTCATCTAAGATTTGTATTTGATTCATTTGGGAAGTTTTTATGCGGGGTTTGAATTTATTATAAATTAATATTTTTGAGGTTTCTACAGGTGCCCCTCTCATCCGTTATAAAAGGGCACCTCCTCCCTCTTCTCCTTACACAATTTTGAGCCTTAAATCTCGGCCAAACCCTACAAATTTCCCTTATAAATTTCTCTATAAACATTATAGAGGTTCTGGTCTCCTCAAAATAACACCTCTAGTGCCTTAAGATGAAGCTTAAAAGAGGTGTGTCGAAGAAGAGGTAATCTCTTCTACCGATTCTTTCAAGTTTCTTTCTTTCTTCAACTTCTTCTTCTTTAGTTGTTTCATTATAAAGTAATAAAATAAGTATCACTAATATACTTATATGTTATTATAAATATGAAAAAACCCCATTTCACCTTCTATCCATCCTACAGAAAACGAAATCACCGCGTGTGCGTACGTACGGAATACTGTCTCCACGCCGTGGTGTAATCTGTTTTTCCACTACCACCTTACTTGGATGGGTATAATGGTGTAAAGAATAAATATATATAGTTAATATTACATCATAATGATTATGAGATATTATATCATATACTCCAATTCAATTCAATAATTATGGGAACGATATCATCGCTCGTGCGTACGTACGAATTACCGTCTCCACAACGCGATGAGGTTAATTCTCCATGTTAACCACTCAAGAATGATTATAAAGTATATATAATGAATAATAATGAAATATATGACATTATTAAGCTACTTTATTTTTGTAAATATATATATATATATATTTCATCTACTTACCTCCATTCAAGTCAATAAGGAAAAGAAAACAGTGTTCATGCGTACGTACGACCTACCGTCTCCATGAACAGCGTATTTCATTACATTTATCTATATATATATATATATAATGAATATATATGATATATAAATCATGATATACATTCTTAAAGTAATTAAATCATGATATAATTAATAATAATATCAATTACAACAAGTCCAAACACATACGATAAATAAAACAATTTTACCCAAAACGATACTTTATCATGGAATTTACAAAAGAACGGCTAATATAAAGTCATAAGTGAACCATATATGATATCATAACAATGAATATGATTCTTTAATAAGTAAATGACATTATTTAAATCATTATACAGGAGGTTCAGATACGTATGAAGCATATCGGACCTATGGTAAGGGATAATTTTGCAATCTCATTTTTATCCAAGATTTCTTATATGTAAGTATTTACTAGGGTTATATTTATCATCCATGACCGTGTTTTATAAAAATATTTTCATAAAGTATTTACTATTCTTCAATGTATGTTTAATTTCATGTTTACCCCTATTTTAATTTTACATTGTGTTATGGAAGGAATCTTTCTTTTGTTTAACAAACAAGGTACTTTTTGACTTTTCTGAAAAAAGTTCAAGGAGAATGTTTTTTTAACTTATACAGCATGAACGGATTTTTACGGTTTTATAACGCCTTATTTTCATGAAGCATACTCTACAATATTTCAGGGATATTTTAAAAAAAGATCGTTTTCTTTAAAAATTGCATGGCATTTTGTGAAAAGAAAATTATTTTGAAGATGAAAGGATATTTTCCTCAAGAACTCATTTCATGTGTTTTATCAAAACCATTTTCCATATAAGATGACATTATTTTCATATGTGTATGTTTCTAGTAAAATGTTTCTATGATTTACATGGTTTCACTTTTCTTATGATGAAATGATATCCATTTTTTTATATGGATTATGTTATGATGGAATGATGTTTATGAAACCCATTTTATTCTTTGGGTTATAATGAATGATTTATCCTTATGCTGTGGCACATGTAAGAATGATTTCATTATGTTATGGGTGGGACCTATATATACCTAAAATGCATTGGGTAAAGATTTATATCTCATTATATAGACATGGATGGAACGACAAGTTAATCAAGTTCAGTGATATGGGACTAGAATGAGGAGTGAACACGATTTAGTAAGGGACTTTGTCCACTAAGATGGTCTTGGCAGAAATTCCTTGTCTACTATGGAAATAATATCAAGTGACTAATGGTTTTACACAATTACATGTTTTATTCCCATGCTATTTTATTATGATTGATGTTCCATTATGATCTATGTCTTACATACTACCATGTTTTATTTCATTGTTCAAAATTTTGATGTCTAAACATTATGTTCATGTTTTTAAGTTCAAATGTATATGGTTTGTTTTATATTCTCTATGCATACCCTTACAGAGCATTTGAGCTCACTCTTTATATGTTTTCTTTTCCCCAGGATATAAAGAAATTTTTTAGGTATGAAAACAGAAGGGGAAGATCTTTATGGGAGATGTTGATGATCTTTCACCATGATTAGAAGATTGTCTTCCGAGTTTCCAAAGACACTTAACTATTATGGTCATTGAGTGTTGGTTTTTTTCATGTATTAATTATTATTCAAAAGTAATTTAATATCCATGTATGTCAAGTTTGGGGTCTCTACAGTTGGTATTAGAGGAATGGTTTAGTCAACCTTTGGAAACTAGGATGCGAAAACTTTAGTGAAATCCATAGAGATATTTCTAAAGTATGTCTAGGGATGTCTCTAAGGTTAATTATAAGTATAGGTTATAGTCCTAGAATTACGATAAATATATTATAATTAAACCTAATATTTTAGATATTGAAGGTACTCCACCTTGATTATGATTTTTTCCTCTCACACTATTTTTTTTGGTTTTTAGAAAATGGCTAGAAACAATAAGATTCACGATACTGGAGGATATAATGGACAATGGAATGATATTCTTCATGAGAAACCAAATGAAATTGGATCTGGAGGTCCATATATCATTATTATGCCTAATCATCAATCTCATAATATGATCAATAATCTCAACTTTGGTAAGTTTCTTGACTCAGCTAATAAGAGAAAGCTGGAGTTTCATGATGATCATAGAGGAAATAAAGTTTAATTTCCCTCATGTAAATCATGTGGGAAGAGACATCAGGGAGAATGTTTCAAATGAACTGGAAAATGATTTGGGTGTGGAAAAGAAGGACACGGAGCCAGAAATTTTAATGGAAAAGGTTCAGTTAACACCATGGATAAGGATAATGGTATTGCTAAGACATCAACAACGGTTAAATGTTTTAAATATGGAATGTACGGGAATTATGAAAACCAATTCCCTAAGGGAAAATCTTATGAAGAGAATCAGCATGGTCCTATGGGTAGTATTTATGTGGATGATGATGAATAGACTACAAATGATATATGAGATGAAAGAAATGATGAAGCTCGGTCAGTGGTTTAAGAAGGTAGTGGAATGAATGTATGTTTATCAAGAATAATGTATGGTACTATGGAATAAAGAAAAATCTAAGGATTGTTACACTGTTTTCCTTCCGTGAGTTTTTGAAAGTATATGATGAATGGTACCGGTAACCATGAAAGTTTATTCAAATATTTTTTGGAAGGTAGATGATATGTGCATAATGAAAGAATAAGGAGATAATGAGATGTTTGATAGTATTGATGAGCTCATGACTGATATAAGAACAAAGTGATATCATGGTTTGAGTATATAGAATATTTGGGATTTTGGTATGTGGAATGAGTTACCTTTTTACAGCATTCATTTTTTCACTATGGTTCTATGGTAATTTATGAGAATACATGATTAAGGTATTCAAATGTTTTGAATGCGATCAACAAGATATATCTTAGGATATATGGGGATAAATGATGGTATTTACGTGCTTGTTATGTGACATTTCAAGTAATCGTTTTCTTTATACTATGAGATTGAACATATGTATTTTGAATAAGCCAAAATATTGGAATAGACTATGTTATACATAAGATAGTATTATTTAAGGATATAAATTTTTTTGATATTATTTCTGGAATGTTATAATAGTGTAGTTTCAGAAAAAGGGAAAACATGAAGGATGGGCGACAACCCGTCACGTCGAACAAGGTTGTGGGAATAGAACCCACAAACAAAGTGCGACATGCCTTTATCACCAACCAATGGCCTACATGAAGTTCTTGGTTAGTAGAAACTATTTTTATTTTATTAATCAAGATGATATATGAATTATAAGTCCATTTTGGAACCATATCTGATTAATCTCACCATAGATGGACTTATGTATATATCTTTTTCTAACTTATGTTTGAGACAGATGGAATGACCTATCATTCTATCACATGATCTACTAAAACTTCATGAAAGACAAATTCAACTTCATTTCTTTAAGAGATGAAGTGGAAATTTTTTGAGGCACGAGAAACGTAGAGATTGTTCCAAAATCACGTAAATATTTATTTTAATTCAAAAATTCTTAAACTTTTGGGAAATAATCTTGAAAACCAAAAATGTTTCCCTAGTGCACTAATATCTGATGAATCAGATGGTACCTTAGATCATCACAAATTTATGGCTTTGTGATTATTGGTTTTTTCATATCCATGTCCGCTACCACTCTCCATCAGAAGTTGATGGTTATATTTATCTTCCATATCCATATTTTCACCTATGTTCTCTTATGTGGAAACTCAGTAATGAGTTAATTTGGGTAACCATTATTTTTCTTACTTTACTTTTTAAAATTAATTTTTATTTTTCCTTTTTATGATGTGAGTTTCTATGAAAGAAACTTTCAAGTAGTAAACCATTTATAACCCCGATGAATTTCGAGGGCGAAATTAATTTTAGGGGGGGTAGAATGTAACAACCCGAGATTTTATGAGAATTATTATTTTTAATTGATGTCTTTTGTTTTATTCTACACTAAAGGGAGCTTTCACTACATGCATCCCTGACTTGGCTTGCATTACACACAATCGCAACCTTCCTTGATAGCGTGTGTAGTACGCAATACCAGGTTTCACTAAACAACGATATATTATTATAATTTTATTATGGACTAGCCATTATGAATAGTATTAAATAAATTTTGAATTTTATAACATTATTATTCTTCTTACACATTTTCTAGAACATGGTATGAGAACAAAATAAAAGTTTTGGGTAAAATAGGCATTTTTCAAAAAATGAAGTTTTTCCACCATTTGATGGCGCACCCACTTTAAGTCTAGTTTTTGACATGTTTATAAGTTCAATTTAACAAAAAAAAAATCTTCTTTGGAATCAGGATATAAAAATTTATTTTTTATAAATTTTTCATATTATTCTGATAACTTTCATATTTTAATGAATAGTAAAAACACACTATATTATAATTAAAAACAAAATTTTTCATCATAATAATTTATATGGTTAAATTATAATATTTAATGGTTTTAAAGTATAAATAGAATATATTTTTACCATTTAATATAATGTATGTCATTACCATTAATTTTACATTTAATTCATAGGTAAAAACATTTCAATATTTGGAAATATTTTAACTTTTAAAACCTTTTTTCTTAACAACGAGATTAATTTTAAATTATTTACTACAAATTCTGTGTTTTGAATTTTTAAAAATGGATTCCATATTTGAATTAAGTGGGTCCAAATTATGTAAATAGGTTACTTTTATTTTTTTGATATTATAAATAGTAACTACGGTAATTTTTTATTTTCTACAGTTAAAGGTAAATCGGATAAGTAAGGGTAAAAATAAGATTATAAAATTACCCTAAAACCTGCAAAAATTCGATTGGATGTCTAAAATTAAACCCATATCACCTAAGGTTCGGAATAGATTGTTGAGTCAATATGGTTTTCCTTATGACTTTTCCATTCCTTCTTGTTTTGAAAATCAAAAACACCTTATCTTCAAGCAAATATGTTTTTACCTCTGTTTTACTTCTATAAGGAAATTTACCTCTTTCTTGTTTTCATTGTTCATATCAAGATTTTTTCTTAAGTATAAAAATCATATTTATATCTATATTCTCAGAATCGTATAATACTTAGATATGAAGAATTCTGTTTCAGGATCCGAATTCTCATTATGAATTCTATTACAGAATACTCATTATGAATTCTGATGACGAATTCTCATTACGAATTCTGTGATGAATTCTCATTACGAATTCTGTGACGAATTCTCATTACGAATTCTCTGATGAATTCTCATTATGAATTTTGTGATGAATTCTCATTACGAATTCTAATGATGAATTCTCATTATGAATTCTATGATGAATTCTCATTACAAATTCTGTAATGAATTATCATTACAAATTCTGATGATGAATTCCCATTATGAATTCTAATGCAAAATAGTCATTATGAATTTTGATGATGAATTCTCATTACGAATTCTGATGACGAATTCTCATTATGAATTCTGATGACAAATTCTTATTACGAATTCTGTGATGAATTCTCATTACGAATTCTGGTTGTGAATTCTGATTACGAATTATGGATATGAACTTTTATGAAATTCGACTCCGAATTCTTCTGATAAAAAGAATCTGAATATCCTTGTAATATAGACTCCAAATATAATTTCTGGTTAGACTCTGAACTTTTTACTTACATTCTGATTTGTTAAGTTTGTTATAAAATGATGTCGTGCTTTCAGTTACACATGTTTTGTTATAAAACTATGTCATCCATTCTGTTTTTAACTAACCATTGGTTGAGTGACACATGTACAGGTCCCTATGAAATTTAAGGAAAATATGACTGTTGGAGGAGGGAGTTGACCATTGCTACCGATCCTATAAATATAAGCTCATTTGAAAGAGCTCAATAACAAATAAGAAGTTGATCACTCTAGAGACCACATGCTTTCACGGTGATTTCTGGAGAGAGAAGATTTTCATGCCTTGTGCGTACTAAACTGCTCGTTCAGATTGCTTTGTGCGACTCCAAATGTTGGTGATTACCTTTGAGGGCTTCTAGGGATAGGAAGACAGAGGTGCTGACTACCTTGACATATGAGGGCTTCCTTGTTGAGGAAGCCAGAGGTTCCAACTACCTTAAAGATGAGGGCTTGCGGGGATAGAAAGACAGAGACTCCAATCTTCGTATTGAGGGCTTACTCGGGTGTGGGCAAGACAGAATTTCTTGAAAGTATAAATCAAGGGACCTTTATCCAAGGTTTTTGGATACCCTTCTCTTTGGGTTAAAAGATTTATATCTTGTTGTTTTTATTACAAGTTTATCTTTTCTGCAGCATTTTGTATGTTTAAGAAAGTATAACCATCTTATACTTCCTTAAACTTGTGTACTCTGATTCAGTTAAATTATATACGCTTTATGGTAGAATCTCACATTTTAAACATTTGTTAAGTTTCATTTTCTGGATTCATATTTCTGGAACCGTTTTTTCAGAATCACTTTCTAGATTTAAGTAAGTGCATAGAACAAGAAGTTTGTAACTTCTTACTTTGTCCCAATCTTTCAATTGGTGTTAGAGGTGTTGTGAATTTTCTTAGTTTAACTTTGTTAAGCGTAGATCTTTCCCTGTTTAAGGAAATTTTTAAAGTGTACAATTCACCCCCCCTCTTGTATATTGAGCATCTAAATCATTATTTAGATCCTACATAGATTAATTTTATGGACTTTTGACCATGAAAATAATATAATGATTATTAAAACCAAATAATGTGACAACATGTCACTCTCTTAAATCTTATAAGTATAATAATTTTAATTTAGTGATAAACATCATGAAACTTCGAACATGAATAGTCTCCAGAAAGATAATAACATTATCTACATAATGTGAATTTATTTATAATTTTTAGGGATAAAATAATTATCATTAAAGGTGACACAATAGTGATGTTGAAATTATTTTATTGATTGAAATATCAAATAAATGGTCTTAAAAATATTAAAATAAATATTATATGAACTATTTAATATGATCCACTAATTTTATAGATAAATATGACATGTGATGAATCTATTAAAGCTTTTAGTTAGAACATATCTTCTGTGAGGATTTTATTTAAATTCAAATAAATGAATAGTGTCAAAATTGACACTATAGTTATTTTATAAAAATAACATAATATAAAATTGTTTAAAAATCACAAAAATATTTAAAAATTATAAATTAAAATTTATATGGTCGAAAATGTCATAAAATATCCAATTATGTACAACTCACAACACATAAGTAATTATTTATAACAATTTAAAATTTAGAATCTTATTACCACAAATAAAATTAAATAGATTAAATAAGGTTAAATCAAGTTGAAAATGTTTAAAATTAATTCAAAACATGTCTAAATATTATTGGTTGATGAGATTACAACCCTATCTCATCTAATCTTTGTATTTTATTCATTTTGGAATTTTCTATGTGGGGTTTTAATTTATTATAAATTAATATTTTTGAGGATTCCAAAGGTGCTCCTCTCCTCCCTTATAAAAGGGAACCTCCTCCCTCTTCTCTTTACACAATTTTGAGCCTTTAGGATTGGCCAACTTTTCCCATTTCCCTTATCAACTTCTCTATAAACATTATAGAGGTTCGGGTCTCCTCAAAAGACCAACTCTAGTGCCTTAAGACGAAGATTAAAAGAGGTGTGTCGAAGAAGAGGTAATCTCTTCTACCAATTCTTTCAAGTTTATTTCTTCTTCATCTTCTTCTTATTTAGTTGTTTAATTATAAAGTAATAACATCAGTATCACTAATACACTGATATGTTATTATAAATATGAAACAACTTCATTTTACCTTCTATCCATCCTACATAAAATCAAATCACCACACGTGCATACGTACGGAATACCGTCTCCCCACCGTGGTGTAATCTGTTTTTCCACCACCACCTTACTTGGATGGGTGTAATGGTGTAAAGAATAACTCTATATAGTTATTATAACATCATACTGATTCTGAGATATTATATCATCAACTCCAATTCAATTCAACAATTATGGGAACGATATCATCGCTCGTGCGTACGTACGGATTACCGTCTCCACGACGTGATGAGATTCATTCTCCATGCTAACCACTCTAGAATGATTATAATGTATATATAATGAATAATAATGAAATATATGACATGATAAATCTACTTTATTTATGTATATGTATATATATATATATATGTCATCTACTTACTTCTGTTCAAGTCAATAAGGAAAAGAAAGCAATGTTCATGCGTACGTATGGCCTACCGTCTCCATGAACGGTGTATTTTATTTCATTTATCTATCTATTATATATATATATATACTAAATATATGTGATATATAAATCATTATTTACATTCTGTAAGTAATTAAATCGAGATATAATTAATAATAATATCAAAAAACAACAAATCCAAACACGTACGATAAATAAAACAATTTTACCCAAAACGCTGCTTTAAGAGGGAATTTACAAAAGTATGGCTAATATAAAGTCAAAACTGAACCATATATGATATCATAACATTGAATATAATTCTTTAATAAGTCAATGACATTATTTAAATCGTTATATAGGTGTTTTGGATACGTACGAAGCATATCGGACCTAAGGTAATGGATAATTTTTCAGTCTCATTTTTATCCAAGATTGCTTATACATAAGTATTTATTGGGGTTATATATATCATACATGTCCGTGTTTTATAAAATTGTTTTCACAAAGTATTTAATATTCTTCCATGTATTTCTAAAGTCATGTTTACCCCTATTTGACTTTTACATTATGTTATAGAGGTAATCTTTCTTTTGTTTACCATACGAGGTACTTTTTGACTTTTCTGACAAAAGTACGAGGAGAATATTTTTTTAACTTATACGACATGAACGGATTTTTACGGTTTTATAACACCTTATTTTCATGAAGATTACTCTTCAATATTTCATGAATATTTTCAAAAAAACACTTTTCTTTTAAAATTTCATGGCATTTTGTGAAAAGAAAATGATTATGAAGAAGAAAGGATATTTTCCTCAAGAATTAATTTCAAGTGTTTTATCAAAACCATTTTTCATCTAAGATGACATTATCCTCATATGTGTATGTTTCAAGTATAATGTATCTATTATTTAAATGGTTTCAATTTTCTTATGATGAAATGATATCCATTTGTTTTATATGGATTATGGTATGATGGGATGATGTTTATGAAACCCATTTTATTATTTGGGTTATGATGAATGATGTATGTTTATGTTGTGGCACACGTAATAAAGATTTCATTATGAGATGGGTGGGACCTATATCTCCCTCTAATGCATTGGGTAAAGATTTATATCTCATAAGATAGACATGGCTGGACCGGGAAGTTAATCTGGTTCAGTGATACAGGACTGGAACGAGGAGTGACCTTGATTCAGTACGGGACTTTGTCCACTAAGATGGTCTTGGTAGCAATGCCTTGTCTACTATGGAAATATTATCAAGTGATTAATGGTTTTACATAATTACATGTTTTATTCCCATGATATTTTATCATGATTGATGTTCCATTATGATCTATGTATTACGTTCTACCATGTTTTATTTCATTGCACAAGATTTTGATGTTTAAACATTATGTTCATGTTTTTAAGTTCAAATATATATGGTTTTTTTTATATTCTCCATGCTTACCCTTACTGAGCATTTTATCTCACCCTTTATATGTTTTCTTTTCCCCAAGATATAAATAAAGGTTTTAGGTAAGAAAACAAAAGGGGAAGATCTTTATGGGAGATGTTGAATATCTTTCACCATGATTAGAAGATTGTGTTCCGAGTTTCCAAAGACACTAAACTATTTCAATCCTTGAGTTTTGATTTTTTTCATTTATTAATTATTCCGAAAAAGTTATGTAATGTCTATGTACGTCTAGTTTGGGGTCTCTACATGTAATTCCTGACTTATCCACATTTATATAATAGAACTGTGTAAGATTCCTTAGATGGAATTTTGTTTCCATCCAACACATTATCCATTCTTTCATGGCAATTGGATACTTTGTGCCCTTCCTTTTTGACCATAAACATCTCATATTCCCCTATTACATTTCCCTTTGTGCCTTTTTTCACACATGTTTCATGAAGAAAATTGGGTCTTCTTCCCCTTATCAGCTTTAGTAGATGAACTTTCCTAAGATTTCATCATCCTATTCCTTGATTTCCTTGGGTATTCAACAAAGTTTTAATTTTTAATCAGGATTTTTGACAGCTTTTTTGGCATAATCATGATATTTCTTACTTGAGCTCACATTTGATTGGGAATCCCATTGGGACATTCATCATGTTTCACTTTGCATTGGTTGTCAGTAATATTACTCATTTTACCAGCCATTAGCTGGAATAAAAGGAATGTTAGGGGAAACACATAAAGGGTAATCCAATGAAAAAAAATGGTATAACTAATAAATTACATTTATTTCCTTAAATAATTAATTTCTAGGCTTCAATCTATGTTATCCATGATCTACTTCCCAACATATATTCCTAGGATCATTTTTTTATTCCCTTAATAATGGTTTATACTAAGCTCATTAATTTAACAAATCATATCTCATGGGAGTTTCCTAACCAAGAGTGTAGCAAGGCCTATTGTCATGCACTAGTTTCCTTTTGATTCTAGCTCAAAGTGGGTATTTTGGGTTTTACCCCTAGATACATTTGTGCCAGAGCCACCTCTACCTACTTGTATCCAGACAATGATTTATTTTCTTGATAAACCACTTACTCAATACCCATGGGGCGCAGGGTACTATAGCAGTACTGTAGTGGTACTATAGCGGTGGCGGCACTGTTCATCAGCGGGAACTGTAGCGGCGGCAGGGCACTGTAGCGGTGGCGATACTGTGTGGTACTGTAGCAGCATGTTACTATTCACAGAATGTGAATTGGCCTTATAATTTGGGCCTACGGGCTATGTAATGGGCGACAAGCCCACAGGGCCTTCGGGCTATGTAATGGGTTTCCCTCTACCCAGTTAAAAGAGGTCTTTGCTTTGATTTAATAATAAAAATGAGGCTTCAGACCCAAACTTTTAAAAAAATACTCACCAAAATTTAGGGATATTTTTATTATACTTAGTCTTATCCCCAAGGAATTCACTATGGTTTTCTAATCCTAATCCCAAAAACAACTAAACCTCCCTTTGATACCAACTATAAAAACTCTACTCTTTATTACACACTTAAACATTATTTATTACATAAACTTGAACTTAAGAAAACTCTAATGATCGATAGGTTGAGTGTATTGGTAAATTAGGAACATTACATAACAACCTAGAACATAAAACCCAACATCTGTATTGAAAACTTGTCTTACATAACCACAACATTTCTTCTTACTTAGCATTGCATGGGATAACCTGAGGACATGCATAAAAAAGGGTGAGCTATAAATCCCAGTAAGGAAGTAAACTAGCCATAACATGAATAAAATAGTATATGTTAGTAAATAGGAATATCAATTGAGCATAAGAGAAACATGAACATAATTTAATGATATAGCATGATTATCATAACATGGAAATTTAGAAACAACATTTAACATGATATCATCATGAGCTAAGGCTCATTGCACATGGAGCATGAGTAAACCCGCATTGTACTTTATTTAGCATGATTAAACCCTCATTGAACTTGAATTAGCATGATTAAACCCTTATTAAACTTGACATATCATGATACTAATATTTACCCAATGCATTGGAGAGCTATCAGGGCTCACCCTTTATAAACATTTCATTTCACGCATAAGTGTTCCACATTGATCATACAATATGGATTCATTAAACATAATAATTTATTCCATGAATAAGAGATGTGGAATACATAAATTTAAGTCCTGAAGCAACAAGTACATGTTCAAAAAGGTGAATACCCTTGATAGGTATATGGGTATGGTATTCATTACATGATGATTTTTCCATGGAAATTTTGGTGTAACTTCGGTACATAATGACGTCAAATAAAAATCATAAAAAGGGTTGATGATAGAAAAATGGGTATATAATAATTTATACATGGAATGAAAAGTAATGGGGTAATGGAACATAATACCCCAACATATGTAATGGAATTGAGATGCATAGTATAAAATAATTTCTTGAATGTAAATGATGAGAGAGGTATTCCTTACAGAATTCCAGTATGGTAATGGGTGTACATGGGAGGCATTAATGAGAGCTAAGAGGGATATATCATTCTAACATAAGGATGAAGGTATGGAGGAATTGAAAAATCATACCCCAACATTTTTAATTTAAATAAAATGGTATAACAACATAAATAAATTTGGACAAAAATGAGAAAAGAAGAAATCCCTTACTTGGAAGTGTGATCAAAAAGGCTTTGGAGAGGCTTGAGAGAGGATTCTTGGGAGTTTGGGGCACATTGGGAAGATTCTAGAGAGAGGATGGCAGAGTTTGGTCAAGCTCCAAATGGTTTGAGTGAATAGGAATGGGATATTGAGTGGGTTTATATAGGAAAGGAGAGGGAATTCTTTATTATTTAGGTTTTGGACACTACACATTAAACTAATCAAAACCACAAACCATACCATGGTTTTCTCCCATGGTTTTTTCCAAATGGGGGTATAAAACATTATTTTATATGGAAAATGGTAGAATATATTAAAATATTAGGCTTTCTTATGTATATCTGAGTCACACTCTCAAGGAAATTATTTTAAAATTTAAAATATTTTATAAGTCTTGGAAGCTCCACTAAGGCAACATAAAATTAATCAAACAAATATAAAATCACATTATTTTAGTGGTAAAAAATATATTGGAAGAAAAACCCTTATATAGTATTTTATTACATCACTATTGGGTCATTATGATTTCATAAAACACATTAAATATTTAAATGGTATTTAATTTTTACCCAAAAAATCGAGTCAGAAAATTATGAAAAATTCACCATTGTATAATTTCGACATCCTAATTCCAAAAATAATATTCATTTTATCTAAATAATTTTATAAATATGTGAATTTTCAGTTTTAAAATAAAAACTGACATTTATAAAAAAATCCATGGGTTTTGACAAAAATAGCATTCAAACCTTAATAAAAATTATAATTTTATTCATAAAAATTATATGATAGTTTATATTTAATAAAATGTAATTTAGTAATAATATTTTATTAAAATATTATTTAATTTAAAAATCCATTAATTCATCAAAATATATTTCTTAATTGAATATTAATAAAAAAAATACTATTTGTGCTTTAAAACCCATTTACAAAGTAACAATAATAAAATGAATATATATTTTTTATAAAAAAAAATACATACCCATAGTGCTAGGGTCTTGTTACATAACCCCTTATAACATGCGCATAAGACTTAAGGGTAAGGTGTGTGATGGGGACATACTCTTGGGGTGGCTCGGATAACATCGCTTGGGTGGTAATCTCTGTTAACATCCACTTCTCCTGTAGGCGATTCCGTTCAAGCTTAACATGTTGAAGCTCAGCTTGGGCTTGGTCCATATAGAAGCCCACTGATGCTAACTCCTTTCCAAGCTCTAAAAAATGGGCTTTTTACGAAGAAATTATACTAGATGAGGCCATCACATCCTTTGCCTGAGTAAATTGGATTTGTTAAAGACTATTATTTATATTAATCATGTGATCACTGTTTGACAGCTATATTAGAAATGGTAACAATTATTAATGTTATTTTAAAATCCAAAAATCACAAAACCAAGGAAATGAATATGTTTTATATACCAATTTTACATAAAAATACATTTAATTAGATCAAGAGGAATTTTCATTAATAAAAGTTTGGGTCGTTACAGAATCAGACGCACCTCAACCTGATAAACCATGTGCTTGGTATGACTCAAAGTGTATGTTATCAGTTTAATATTGACATTTTAGTTCAAAATGTGTGTCACTCACTAAAAACCAAGAAAAAATGTCTGATCTTCTTGATAATTTAAGATAATGATGCATAAGTAATTTTTAAAGTGTTGGAATCTGTCTCACATCAAACCAATACACAATGTGATTGGCATAACCCAAACTGCATGCTTTCAGTTTAAAATGACATTTTAGTAAAAAGTTTAATACTCAAACATGTTCAGATTGTTTTAATTCTTTAGTATAATGATCCATAGGTCATTTTTGACATGTGGGAATCAACTATACTTCAATCTGATGCATGGTGTGGTTGTTATGACTCTAAGGGTGTCTTTTTATTTAAAATTGAATTTTTTAGTGAAAAACACAAGTGACATACTCTTGGGTGACTGCATGATTTTTCCAAACTATGTTCCTAACCATGTTCCTACTGAGATCCCACTATTTCATTTTCATAGTTTTCTAGAGGTGTTGCGTGATTTCTACTAATCGTTCTCAAATTGTTAACCTCCATAAAATCCCCAAAAACATTTCAAAACTTATCCAAATGTTCCCAAACATAACCCAATAACTTAAAATATTTAAAATACATAAATAAAGGGTTAGTTACCTTAAAATAGGGGTCATACAATAACTGAAAGGAAATAGTTCACTTGACCCAACTTGGGGGAACCCAAAAATTAGAGAAACTGCATCTTAAAACCATTATCAGCTATACATATCTAGTCAGATTAGTCCACATGGGGTTTCAACCAATATACATTACAACACATCAAGGAATCTAAGAATCACTCGGATTTTCTTAGCTTAGACTCCAAATCTCATGAGTTTCAGACCTCATATCCAGCTACATAACTATAATTTAGGCTCAAAGGTGACACACACCTAGGAGAACACACTCCACAAGTTCAGACATCCTATATGTAACCCATCTGAGAGATACAAAATATCAAGAACAACCCTACCATCCCTGACTGTATGTCTAAAATAACTCACTCCATCGGGAATAGACCACAAAATCAATCACTATTTCCTAGCACCATATTTCTTATCATCGCTATCTTGCACCCTATGCAAGGTTATAAGAACCCAAGTGAAGAGTCCCACCCCTCACCACTATATATAGTTGAGATATAACTGCTCCAAACTATGCACCATGTCCATCCTCTCTAAAGAGTGATAGCATAGGGACTTTCACCTCACCTCTACCCAGTAGCATAAGGAGTATTAGCTCCTAACCAACCTTCAAAACCACTGAAGTATCTATAGGGAGATACCCACACCTCAATCTGTTGAAGGATCACTAACTCTTAACTAGGTATCATGCATAAAAAGTGGAGGGACCCACTAATCATAACTGTAATCCACAACTGAGGGAGCAACAACTTTAATGGAGGACCCACTCCACATTGCTACTCAAAGATGGGGGAGTACCACTCCAAAGATAGAGGATGTGAACACTATATAGAGGTGAGTTCCGGATCTACCTAACTGATCACAATAAGGGACCCATAACCTAACAAAAAAATGGATTACTAACCCTAGAATATAGGAACTATACCCTTGTATGGTAGGGGAGTATCAACTTTATCTGTATTATCACTATGGGGGACCTGCACCAGGACTCGACAGGGGAGTATCGATCCCAGTCTAGAGGACATATACCCTAGAATGACAGGGGAGTACCGACTCTGCCTAAAAATTATGTATGGAGGACCCACACCCAAGAACAATAGGGGAGTATAGACTGCATGGATGGAGGACCCACTCCATGGAATGATCGTGGAGTACCTACTCTATTTTTAAAATGAGTTTGGAGGGCATGCACCCTAGTATAATAGGGGACCTCCCTCTCCAACTACATAAACAACTCAGGGTACCTACACCCTGGTCTGATAGGGGAGTTCCAACCCTGGGAGAACTACTCCATGGGTAGAGGTTTTGCACCCTATGTAAGGGGGTGTTTCATATTTATTGATATGAGAGGTAAGGAAAACCCACACCCTAATATGATAGGGGAGTTCCAGTCCCATCGTCTCTCTGGTAAGACCAACCAAACTCTCGTGTCGTTCAAGAATCTCTCAAAGGAGCATTGTGCTCATCATTCCACATGTCACAACATAGCCATGGGTAGGGGCTCATGCCCTGAAGTATGGGATCACCACACAACTAGCCTAAATAGTTTAGGGGACCCATATCTGGAGATGATAGGGAAGGGTATCGACCTCAAAATAACCCCAATTTTCCACCATGATCACTACCCATATTCAATCACTGCTAATTAGATTAATCTTGGAATCATACCACATCGTGTCTCAAAATCCTTCCCAAAGGCTATCATCACATTCTATGTGGAAAACTGCTCAATATTGGTTATTCATGGGCCTGAATTTCAGTCTCGAATGAGGATATGTGAAAGATATAAATCTTCAATAAGGATACATGATGTGTACGAGGGTCCACATAATGTGTGACCCTACCTAAAAACTTAGATATGTCCTATAATTCATGTCGTGGATGGACATGTAAGCTTACATGACATGTATAAGCTGTACACGATGTGTATCACTTCACCTGTGCCCCTAGCCTTATCTTTCCCACATGGTTCAACCATCTGTGTCTCACACATAGTGTGTACCCCCTGGTATATGGAGTTTCATGAATAAATGGGATTTTTGGCCATGTCATCTTCCCTTTCCCATGTGTGGGACCCCATGTCTATTTACTCCAGTCATATACTTTCACACGATAGTGTCCTTTAACACAACTACACTAGCCACGTCCCTTGGCCACATGACCTAGTCTACCTAAATGGTGTGTAACCCTGGTACAGGGTGTGTAGTCCCAAAAATTAATCTACTTTGAATGGAAAGAACATATGGCATGTGACCCTGCACTATACGTCGTGTGATCAAGAATTTAGAATAGGAATTCCCTGTGTGCCGCCCGAATCACACCAGTTTTCTCCAAATCCTACAGATAGACCCCCAAGGAATATCTAATAGTTTTAATAGGGATCTAAAACATAAAAAAATGTATAAAAATTTTTATTAGGATTTAAAACTCAAATCTTCCTACTTCGTGGTGAAATGATGAAGCTTCGGGTTAAAAATGGCACTCGAGAGCCATTGGAGCATGATCTGGGAGCGATCATCATCAAGATCAGAGATCAACTATTCCTCTTCACTTTGGTTTAGCATCAATTCATCTATCACTCCAGGGGGTATCTCCTCATCTCTATTTTGTGAACACCAAAGGTGGGGGTTATTGGTTTAATTTTTATTAAATCAATAACCCACCATTTAACACCCCGCTAATCACTCGCCTTCGATCTAACACCCCGTGATGAAAAATTTTTTGTCACGCAAAGGACGAACACCATGTTCTAAACTCAACCATGGTCTCAAATGTCCAATCCAAGACTCCACATAAGATTTTTTCCATGTTTACAAATAAACTACATTCATGTGATATAATATATTTAATATTTTAAAAATCACTTCATAGATTCTCTCAGGGCCCTGTAATCCCACGCCGACTTTGCACCTGGATTCAGAAATATTCATAGAAATATTCTAAAGTCTTACAGGTCAAAACCCAAGCCATTAAATCCTCCCCACCTTAATGCTTTTCATCCATGAAAATCAAAATTCTAGGAATAAGGATCAAAATTGAGCTCTCCATAGGGACTCCCACACTAGTGAGACCACCATGGGTTCTCATGCTACTTGCAAGCACATACTAAGGGGAACCAAAATGGTTAAAACACACTTATATATACCTCCAACTAGGTCTAAATCATGAAACAAGGTAGTCACATGCCTCTTCAGCTATAATGGGTGAAAAAAACCAAGCACCACAGTCTATCTGCAGACATAAGGTCTGGCAGTACACACCTTGGTAACCTACTATAGATACTAATGTAACCTGGAAATTCTCATCCACCCTTAGATGAACTGCACCATTCCCTCCACAAGCATCTCACATACAAATATGTCTCCTAGAACATGAGGGTTCTAAATAATGACATAATGCTACCCAAGTTTAGACACTAGGTCTTATCGGGCCCTCTATCTATGGATCCATAACTATCACACCTATTAGTGGGAAAAAACTGATCATAGATGGTAGGAAACCAATCCATATTGAGTAAACATCATAGGGCCTCTCTCTATACCACTACATAGAGTTATCTCCCTCCACCAAGGCTATCAAGCAAATAGGTCGAGCTAAAAGGCTCCACTAGTAACGTTAGAGCTTGCTCTGACACTCTAGCATGTAGCATTGACTTGATCTCACAAGTTAAAGGACCCTGTCCCCCACACCATGACACTATCTTCTTTGAAAAGAACTGAATCACCCACACAGTTTTAATCATGTCTCAAAAACATGTCTTGGTGGGGCAAACATCCCTCTTCTTCGTGAGTCTGAAGCTATGTTAAACTACACCATCATAGGATTCTACCGACACCCCACGTCATCTTAGATGAACCTCGAGAAAGAATTTCATGTAAAATATTACCTCACAATAGTGTCTAAAAATACTACTTTAGAAAGTAGAAATAAAATATAGTGTGCCTCTAATCATCCTCGGAGCCTCTCTATAGCCTACAGGTGTCCTCACCCCATCCTCTAGCTTCATGAACTTGGAGAAAACCACCTAGGGGTGGTGGTGGCAACATATTGAACTATATTCCAACTTTTATTTTTCTACTTAATCCTCTTCCACATCTTCCATCATGTGGAAACTCCATGCTCCAAATGCTACCATTGCTAGGGTGGTCCATTGATTGGCTCCCTCTCAGCAACATGACGGGTTGGACAATCTCACGCAATATGTTTGAGACCGTCGCAAGAATAGCACTACATCTCCTATGGATAGCCAGGTCCTTGGTGAAACTCCTATACTATATACTCACATGTCTATGTCTGGGCATGGGTATTCCTCTGGCATCGTGATCCTGTCAACTTCCACCTACACCATGATCCTATCAACTTTTACCTACTAGCTAATAAAGATGAATCAACCTTGAGATCACCACTACCAGAAACATCCCCCCGAACCTCTTCCAAGAAGCTCCCTATCACTAGATCTCTCTCCAATAACCATGTATAAGAGGGAAGGCACAATGAGACTACACCTACTCAGATGTCTCTGTGGAGGCTCGGCTCAAACGTATGAGGTCTGAAAATGGGTCTCGAACCATATCCCGGGATTATTTTGATGGGTCTACGAACCTTTACAATTACTCTTCAATATACAAGATACCCTTATGAATCTACAGAAGATCTTAGATATGCACCTACTTTAGCATGGTAGGATAAATATATTCTCTGAAGAGCCACTCAAACTCCACCCAAGCAAGTTTGGCCTCATCATGGGTATGTGTCACTAGATGCCACTATCACCAGCCAAGCTATGAAAAAGACTCACTTCTAGGACCACCATCTGATTGGGAGATGTCCTCATACGGTGAAAACTGCATGTGACTTCCATAATTTAGTCATCAGTTACCTGGGGTCTGGATCACCCTGATACCTCAGAGGTTTCTTCCTTTGGAACTCGTGCAGTGCACTCAGGTTGTGTGCATCCTCTGTCTGAACTACCAGTAAAATCTGCTACTCAATGGGTGGAAAATAATCTAGAGGACCAACTGGAGGTACTTCCTCAAGCATAGTTCCATATACTAAAACCCCATCTATCACAATCTGTCCCTAACTGGGGCACAAGACACAACTACCCCAATCCCACCGCTATAGGTTAGGGGTTGTCGAACAACACTGAAGGTAAAACTAACATGATGGTGCCTTTTTCTAGAAACCAATACTCACATAAACATCCATATCAATAAATAACTATAGAGAAATAATAATAATAAGTTGAAACAGTAGGAATGTAAACCAATCATGAAAAACCTCTTGGGTGTACAAGATTATGAGATTGAAACCTGAAAAGTAAAGGGTAAAAATACATGCCCAACCATAAATATGTAAAAACCCTTAAAAAACTAGAAGTAAACTACTAATAGAGACTAGATCCTAATCTACAAGCTACAACCCCCAAAGGAAGTCCAAAGCACCAAGTTTCCCTAAGCTCTTATATAGTCCCTACGAACCTGTCCATCCTCTGTATAAGCCATGACACAAAGAGGAAAATCCCATACAGGGGTGAGTATATACATACCCAATAGGATTCAACAAAAGATGAAAGGGGGATTTGTAAGAGATACAAAAATAATATAATGATAGTATATAGTAAATAGAATGCATAAATTAGTGAAAGATAATAGATCAAACCAAACCAAGAGAGAGATAGAGTAACTTTATCCAAACATAAGGGGATCAACACTGTGTATATATGGACTAAATATTAAGTATTTTATACCCATATAAAGAGGGAAACATCATCCAACAATGATAATCTAAACACAGAAAGCACATGGCATACCCATCGCATCTTTGAAACCCATGGTAGGAGAGTAACTGAATCCAAATACATTGATACATATATATATGTGTGTGTGTGGGGGTGGGTGGGTGGGTGGGTGTGTGTGCATACTAAGAAAAAGAATCCCAAACAAGAGAGTAAGCAGGTCTCCATCTCACGGGACATTCTAGGAAAAGATTCTCCAACAGTTCCAAAAGTCCAACAACCATTCCCAGTATCTCGTGTGTCTATGCATTAAAAAACATCGAAGTCAAGAAACGCCTCGTCGCTACGCCACAAAGTTGAGGGGGATCAAAATCTTGGTAGAGGACACATGACCTAGTAAAATAGGTGGATTCCAATTATTGGATAGATAGAGGACCCATAACTTATTCCAACGTGAGGGTTACACTCTAATAGTCAAGAGATAGAGGACCCATACCCTATTACAATAGTAGGGTTCCAATCAAATGATATAGGAACCATGCCTTGACTCCGAAGAAGGGTTCCACTTTGATAGTTGATAGAGGACCGATGCCCATCCTAGTTGGAGGGTTCCACTGTGAAGTTTGGAGGAAACATGCCATGTCCCAACAAGAGGTTTCCAATCTGATAGGTAGATAAAGGACCCATGCCCAATGTCAGAGGAGGGTTCCACTTTGTTCAACTAGAGGACTCATGCTTTGATTCTATAGGAGGATTCCAATCTGATAGTTGATATAGGACTCATTCTTGACCCATCTGGAAGGTTCCACTCTAAAATCCTCTAGAAATCCGGTGTGATCACTGTCATCATCGAGCATTGCCTAACAAATCATCTTTCCCGAAATATCTCACATCATATCTCAAAATCCACAATAGAGTCCACCATAATGTTCTATGTGAAAAACACTCAAGATAAGATACTTTTAAGCCAAATTTTGATTAAAAATGAAGGAGATATGAGGGTTTAAAGTTTACTCAAAAGGAACCAAGAGGTACACTGTGTGTGAGGGGACCCACATAGCATTTGGTCCCAATCCATGGTATTTCTATGTCTCATGAGGTACATAGATCGCTATCCATGTAGGAATACACACCATGTATAGAGTCTACATGACATGTATTAACACTTAGGGTCCCTACTCATGCACTTTGTTCATGTCCATGTACCTTGGTACACGACCATGTGTCAAGTCATGTACTTTCACACAGGGTCCTACCCATGTGCTCTTCCACATGGCTTGACCACCCAATAAATGGATATAAGGTGTGTAATAGGGATACACGTCGTGTCATCCTTATAAATTTCTAATACCCTAGCTAACACAACATAGGGGCTACACGTTGTATGTTCATCTTGGTACATGGTGTGTAGTCATGTTTTTCATTGATTTTTATATATATTTACACAATTTCATATCCATCCTATGGTGCTTTGGATCTCACCACTACACCTCCGAGAATCAAAGGTGAATCCCTTAATTCATTATTTTTGGATGTCTTCTCTCATAAATCAAATTCCGATTTCATTCACATGTTCTTGTATTCATGTTGTCACCCATTGATACTCCCTCTACCTCACAGGTTCAATCAAACCTAGGTAGAGACACTTGAATCCAACTAATCATCTAAATCATTCAATGAATCTTCATTTCATCCCTCTCACATGGATTCGTCATGATTTCAAGGGTCTGATCGGGCTTGGTACCACCTAACAATGTCAAACTGGGACCATGGAGTCCAATCAGTTAAGAACACAATGAAATTTTGGGGAAAGGCACAATAAATAAATTTTTAACCATAGCTACAAAGTGTTCTTGGGAAATTATTAAGAATTAAGATATTTGGGGTTATAAATCAATTGGATAATCAATTAAACCGATACATATGTGCATGGAAAGGTTCATCAATTGGCACAAATCATAAATGAGATTATTTTTCTGAATAAATTTAATCAAAAAGGGCATAAACAAATTGATGATTCCTACCTTGAGATCGGATTATTCATCGTCAAATAAATCAATCTCTAATGAATGGAATAATTTATTATATTCTATATGCTCTGATTTTCTCTAATCCATAGATTCATCGTCGTCTAATGTGATCTTCCAATAGAAGGTGGAAGGAGAAGCTCTGGAATCCTCCAAGTGTTTATGTGGCTAAACCTAGTGGATTATCCATAGTAGTAATTTTATAGAAAATTCAATCAGGTTAAAATAATAAATTATTCTAATTAATTAACCAATTGAATGTTTCTCCAATGGAAAATATATCCAAACACCCCAAGCCAACCTATTTTAGGTCACACATAGGGTAAACATCGCATTCTAGACTCAACTACGGTCTTCAATTTTTTATTCGAACTTCTATTTAAGAGTTATACCATTTTCCATAATAAAATACATGTGTACAACATAAAATATGTTTAATATTTTTATAAAATTAATTCTGGTCACACAAGGACTTGGAATCGTTATCCATCTAAGTGTCTAGCTCTGAAAATATATGTAAAAATATTTTAATGTCTTACAAGAAACAAATTAGGTCTCTACGTCTTTCTATCCATCAATATTTGTCTCCTTGAAATGAAAAAATGAAAAAACTCATTATACTGAGGCCACATCTAGATCTCCCACTCCCACGAGGTCTCATGTAGGTTCTCTTACTTCCACAATATACAAACCAATGGGATGGACTGTCTAAATAGGTCCCTCTCTTATTAATCATTGATCACCACCAGGTTCTCTGAAAATGTGGATCTATCCTCGATATCTATATTTTCCCATTCGATGACATGTGTGGGTTTATACATGTATCTCCACAGCTATGAAACATGGAAGACTTTGTGCACTTTCTCTAGATGTGGGGGTAGGGAGAAACATTAAGCAACCTTTCCAACCCTCTACATGATCTTAAATAGCATGATGAACCTTGGAAATTGCATGCCTCCCCAGCTGAACCTCCATAACCCTCATCATGGAGAGACTCTTAGAAAAATATTGTCTCCCCGATTGAACTCCAAGGGCCTATGATGTCGACCTATGTGATATTTTTGCCTACTATGTGCCATCCTCATCTTCTCATAGATGACTTGTACCTTCTCTATCACTGCCTGCACCAACTCTGGACCCACTAGAGATGTCTTTCCAATCTATGTCCATCACATGGGTGACCTATAGGGTCTCCAATATAGGGCCTTGAAAGGTGTTATGATGATGGTAGAGTGATAAAAGTTGTTGTACGTAAACTCTATCAAGGGAAAGTGGTCCTCCTAGTTCCAACCAATGTCTAACATGTAGGCCCCTAGCATATTCTTCAGCACCTAGATAGTGAGCTCGCTCTGCCCATTTTTTTGGGGGTGAAAGGTTGTACTCATCCTCATTTGGGTCTTAAATGCCTTCTATGGGACACTCCACAATCATGACATGAACTTCATATCATGATCAGATATAATCATTGAGGGAACCCCAAGGAGGAGAAAAATTTCTCATATGTACATCTTCCCTAAACTCTCCACCGAACTCTACTCCCTGATAGAATGGTAGTGTGCCGAATTTATGAGTCATTAAAATATCACCCATATGGAATCAATGATCCTTCGTTTTTTCATGGATTCCCTTTCACAAAGTCTATGGATATGTTTCCCCACTTCCACTCTGGGATCTCAAGGGGCTGTAACAAACCTGTTGGAACCTGGTGCTCAGTATTCACCTATTGACAGGTGAGGCACCGAGATATGAACCCTGTAACACTCTATCTCATTTTGGACCACAAAAAAATCCACTGAAGGCCTCTTTACATCTTCCCCACTTTAGGATTTACATCCAAATGAGAAGTGTGGAACTCTCACATCACCTCCTCTCGTATCATGATTGGAACCATCGTTTGTCCCTGAAAAAATATGATGTGATTCCCTCCTTTGTAATATCTATCTGTTGAATCCTCCTTGGATATTTGGTCACAAAAGACATCAAATTTTATGTCTTATCACTAGGGTTATATTACCTGCTTGAGACGTAGAGGAGTCGACACCAATGACTACAGAAAATTTGTACCCTCCTGCTCTACTTGGGTCAGCTGTAAGGAAGTCAAATTCTCTTAATCCTCCTTTACCAATCAAGAATGATACTTCCTACTAAGGGAGTATAGACTATATTTAAGTCATAGTCCTACTGTAAATACAAACAATGTTGTCACCTCAGGTTCAAGTCACTCTACATGAAGATTTTGCTGATACTATGATGGCATGAGTAAACTATGAAGTGTTATATCAGAAGATAGTGTCTCCACATCCTCAAGGAGAATACTACCATTGTCAGCATTAGGTCATGAGTCACATAGTTCATCTCATGGGGTCTCAACTGCCTTGACCCATATGTGATAACTGTCTATCGTTGTGTCAATGCACAACCAAGTCTAGATCCTAAGGCATCACAACACACTACTTTCTCCACACCCTCCTCTAGTAGTCTCAATATAGGATCACTCATCAGCCTTAGCCACAACTCCCCAAAGGATCTCTGGAACTGCTCATTCCAGGTGAATGGATTCCATTTTTTCATTAGGGCAGTCAAAGGGGCTTCAATCCTATTGAATTATTCCAAAAACCTCTAGTAGTAACCCACCAATCCATGAAATATTTTCACCTATAACATGCTCTTGAGTGGCTCCCAAGAAAAAACTGCATCAATCTTCATTGAGTCCATGGAAAAACCATGCTTATAAATGACATTCCTAAATAAGTTAGCCTTATGAATTCAAAACTAGAACTTAGAGATCTTGTCATAAATCTGGTGCTCCTAATGAAAATCTAAGACCATCCTCAAGTTCTCTACATGCTCCTCCCGTGGCATAGAGTAGATGAGTATGTCATCAATGAAGACAACCATGAACTAGTCTAAGTACAACTAGTAAATCTAGTTCATCAAATCCATAAACATGGTAGGGTAATTCATCACACCAAAGGGAATCACTAGGAACTCATAGTGTCTATAGCAACATCAGAATGCTAGCTTTAAAATATCAGCCTTGTGAACCCTCAACAGGTGGTAGTCGAACTGGATATCAATATTTGAGAACCATCTCGTGTCTCACAACTGGACAAAGTTTTCATCAATACTAGGATAGGGGTACATATTCCATATCATTTCCTAGTTCAGGAAATGATAATCCATGAAAATATGTAAGATCTCATCTCCCTTTTTCATGAACAACACCAAAACTACCCTGGGGGACACACTGGTCCTGATGAAACCCTTCCCTTGAAGGTCCTCCAACTAAAATCCTAACTCCAAGATCTCATTAGGAACCATATTATATGCCACATAAGATATTAGGTCATTATCAAGATGAATTTTGATAAAAAAAATCTATATCTATCACCTCAGAGGTAGTCTTGAATCATCCTTAGGGAAGACATCCATGAAATCCTCCATGGTCAAAGGAATTCATCTGCTTAAAGAGTCTTTTTCACTAAGGGATATACTCACCAACTCATGGGTGATGGTTTGTAGCCTCCTTCTTGAAGAACCCACTCATCCCACAATGAGATCTCTCTTACCCGCAAAAGAGATTCTCATCCCATCAATGAGTAGGCATCTGACTTGTCTGTGGTGATAGTCAATATGGGCTTGAACTATGGGAAACCAATTCATACACAAGATGTCATAATAGGGTTCCATTGTGATGAAAAAATTTCCCATGTGAACCTTTCTCCACCAAGAAATAACTCTCACTACGGGTAGATAACATATAAAAACGAAGTGATCCCTATAGGAACCTCAAGATGAAGTTACTATGCTGGCACCTCAACTAGGAGCTCTAGCTCTCACACTAGGAGTATAGGGATGAAGGAATGACTATAATATGTGTATAATACTAATGAATAAAGAGTATAATACACATATATTGTACTTCTAATCATCTTGTGTGTTGCTGGTTCATACACCTCCAAAGGCTGCAGCTATTCGCGGCTCTGTTCCCCAACTCTATGAGCCTAATATGGGCCTCATGGTGGTGGTGATGGAAGGATCTCATAGAATATTACACCACCCATATATCCATATTATCCTAAACCATCTACACCTCCCTATGGGACTCCCTAACCTCTCCTGGGATATCCCTGATCAAGGCGTTGTCTCTATCGTGGCGGTCCATCTACTACCTACCTATGTTCATCAGTACATCTGGTCGAGCAGTCATAATCTATGTGACCTCAAACATCATAAGAAAATCATTTCCCCTATTTGGTCTTACATGGCCCAATTTATTTTCCCTATTTCATATGACCACACGTCTGAGTTTGATCACAATAGGATCAACTGTGTTGAGATCCTGCTGATTGGCGCCTGCTAGCTGCTAGAAATGACTCAGTTCTATGATTCCCACTTCTAGCTCCAGTTATCTGGCGTCCCTTTGACAAAAATCTCTTTGTCATTGGTGCCTGTTCCAACACCCTAACATAGGTGGGAATGAAAAAGGGCACCGCACTAGCACAAATCTCTCTGTGAAGTCCCAACTCAAAATTATGTACTCAGAAGTTGCTATCTTATATCATATCAAGGGAGTACTATGTAAGGTCTTTAAACCTCACAACATACTAATCCACTCCCATTCCTCCATTTTGTATCTCCAGAAGATCTTGAATTTGTACTGAGCATTAGAAGGAGGGGTAGTACTCCTCAAGGAACAACTACTAGAATTCAGGCCATGAGAGTGTTAACTCATCGTTCATTTGTGTAAAAAGACTCCACGAGTGCCCAAATGATCTATAGAAAATTCTAAATGTTAGTATAACCACCTGATTCTTATATTTTCATATGATTCTAAAAACATGGACCATCAACTCTATCCAATCCTCTACTCCCTGGGGATCTGGTTCACTGTGGATCCTCAGTGGCTTCTAGCACTAGAACTCGCTCAGTTCCCTAAGCCTACATGCCTCCTCAGCCTCCTCTTATGGGATGATATAATTATTGATCTATGGTGGTATTTTTTCCTTCGCACCTAGAGGAAGAATCTCTTGGTATGGACCATGAACTGAGTGCTCATCACTCATCAAATCATCATCATGATCTGAAACTGGAACCCTTGATGGTTTTTGTCATGGAGGCATCCTGAAAATTTAATCAAGATATACCAAAAACAGATTAGTGTATATATATATATATATGTATTAATAATAATAGGATGTTGAATCAATAAATAACATCAAAGAATAAATCTTTTATGATGCATGTTCCATTGATCCCTACAACCAATGTCTTAGTATATTGAGTCAACAAATAAGTATTCAAGGTCCTAGTGGATGGATACACTAGACACCCATATCATCACTAGATTCCCAACCCATAGAGTTGCACTCAAGACACTTTGACGTCATTTCCCTAAATAAGAACAAAATACTCATAAGGGGACTACTACAAAAACCATCATAAGGATCAAAACAATTCTGATACTAATTTTTCACAACCCAACCCTAACTGGGGATTGATCCACAACTACCCCAATCACGCCTCCATAGGCCAGGGGCTGGTGACCAGTGTCGAAGGGAAAACTAACATGGTGAGACCTTTTCCTAGAAACCTATATGAAGACAAGAAGCTCTATCAATGCATAAGTATAGAGTAATAATAGTTAAAAGATGCAATGAATAGAATGTAAACCAAGCACTCAAAACCACTAGGATGTATAAGAGTATGACAGTGAAACCTGAAAAGTAAAGGGGTAAAATACATGCCAAACTAGAAATATTTCCTAGCCTAAAAAAACTAGGAAGTAAACTACTGAGAGATCCCAACTTCTGATCTCTGAGCTACAACAACCGTACATGGTCCAAATCACCAAGAATCCCTATGCTCCTCTATAGTCATCACTAACCTATCTATCATCTGCATAAGAAATGATACATGTGGGAAAAGCCCATGTATGGGTAAGTATATACATACCCGGTAGGATTCCCCCAAAGATGAATGGGGGACTAGTAAGAGACATGAAAGGAATATAAAGGCAACATATAGTAAATAGAATGAAAAAAAGAAGTGAAATAGAAAAACTCAACCAAAACGAAGAGAGATTGAGATAGAGAGAGTAACCTCATCTTAACACAAGGGGCTCAACACGGTGTGTATATGGACTACAGATCGAGTCTTTTCCATCCATAGGGGGAGAGTAACCTCATCCAACCATGAGAAGCTAAACGTGAAAATCACATGGAATACCCCACACATCTTCACAACCCATGGTGGGAGAGTAAATAAATCCAACAATATATATATATATATATATATATATATATATATGCTCAGTAAAATAAGCCTAAATGAGAGAGTAAGGGGATCTTCATCTCATATCCAACCCAAGAAAAGAGTCACCAATGGTTCCAATGGTCCAAAAATGATGCCAAATATCTCACATGTCTGTCCAGAAGAAAACATCCAAGTCATGCCACACCTTGTCACTATACCACACTGTCGATGGGCCACAAACTACAAGTAGAAGACTCATGCCTCAGTACAATAGGAGGGTTCCACTCAGTAGATAGATAGAGGACTCTTACCCTATTACAAAAGGTGGGTTCCACTCTAATAGTCTATAGATATAGGACCCATTCCTTGTTCCAACAGTAGAGTTCCGCTCAATTACTAGAGTACCCATGCCCTGACTTCGCATGAGGGTTCCACTCTCATTGCCGATAGAGGACTCATTACTAGCCCAACTAGAGGGTTCCACTCTGAAGTATAGAGAACCCATGCCTTTTCCCAATAGTAGGGTTCCACTTTGATAGGTAGATAGATGACCTATTCCCTATGCCACATAATGGTTAAACTCTGTGCTATTAGAGGGGCCATTCCTTGACTCCACAGTAGGTTTGAACTTTGACTATCAACGGAGGACCCATACCTAGTCCAGCTTTAGGTTTTCACTTTGAAATCCTCTAGTGATCCTGTGTGATCACTACCATCATCGAGCATCACCTAAATAAGTTCCTTTATTTTAAAATCATTCATTGTATCTCAAAATACAAAAATGATTCCACTATCACATTCTACTCTGAAAAAAACTCAGGATAGGATGGTAGTGGGAAAAAATAGGAGTCCAAGTAAAGGAGATACGAGGGTTTAAAGTTTACTCAAAATGAACCAAGGGGTACATGGTGTGTGAGGGGAACCACATGGTGTGTGGTCCCACTCCACCAACTATTTTTGTCCTAGCGATCCTGTGTGATCACTACCATCATTGAGCATCTCTTAAATAAGTATATTGCTTGTAAAATCTTTCATCATATGTCAAAATCCAAAAATGAAGCCACTATTGCATTCTACTCAGAAAAATACTCAGGGTAGGCTACTAGTGGTCCAAAATATGAGTCTAAACAAAGTAGATACAAGGGTTTTAAGTTTACTAAAAGGACCAAGGGGTACATGGTGTGTGAGGGGAGCTATATGGTTGTGGTCCAACTGTGATGGACTATATGGAGTATAGGGAGTCTACAAAGTGTGTCCTAACACTCAGGGGGCCTACCCATGCACCTTGGTCGTGTCTGTGTGCCTAGCCATGTACTTCCATATGGGGTCCTCCCCATGTGCTTTTCTACATAGCTCAACCACCCAGGAAAGGGGTACACGGTGTTTATGAGTGATACACACCATGCCATAAATTTTAAAAACCCTAGTCGCCATAACATAGGGGATACACATCATGTGTTCATCATGATACACGATGTATAGTCGTGTTTCTCATAGATTCTCATATCTATTTCTACGATTCCAGATCCAGACTCTGATGCTTTGGATCTCACCTCCATGACTCCCTAACACAAATTTGAATCCCTCAATTCATTGTTTCCTACCGTTGTTTCCCAGAAATCTGATTCTGATTTCATTTGCATGTTCCAATATGCACTTTGTCACTCATTAGTAATCTCACTGCCACATTGGTTCAATCAAACCATGGTGGAGTCACTCAAATAACACGAATCATCCAAATATATCACTGATTCATCATTCCATCCCTCTCACATTGATTCATTATGATTTTAGGTGTCCAATTAGGCTCGGTACCGTCCGAAAATGTCAAACTGAGACCATATGGTTAAATTGGTGAATAACATATAGAAAATACAGGATAAAGGCACAATAAAAATAGTTTTAACAATATTTGTCAATAATTATTGAACGATGATCAATAATGTGGATATCTTGGGATAGAAAGCTTTTTATAATCAATTAAATTGGTACATATTCACATTCCAATGTTCAAAAATTGGAGAAGATCATAAACGGAATGATTACGCCCAATCAATTTAATGAAAACGGGCGCAAAACCTGATTTGAAGAGTCCTACCTAGATATTGGATTGCTCTTCCTCAAATAACGTTCTCTTAAAATAATGGAATGAGTCACTGTGTTTGCTTCTCTCTAATCTGTTCTGATCCAGAGATTCATCATCATCCGATGTGGTCCTCCAACAGAAGTAGAAAGGAGAAACTTTGGAATCCTTCTAGGGTTTCTGTAGCTAACCTTGGGGGATTCCCCATAGTGGTGATTTTATATACATTATATTTTGGTTAAGATAATAAATTAATTTAATTAATTAACAAATTGAATGCATCAACAATGGGTGAGATATCCAAATGCTCTGTGTTGGCCTATTTTAGGTCACACCATGGGTAAAAATCATGTTATGGACTCAACCATGGTATTAGATTTCTGATATGAGATTACATTTAATATTTATCTCATTTTCCTTAAGAAATTGTGTGGGTGAAATATAAAATATATTTAATATTTTTATAAAATTAATTCTAGGCACATCGGGACTCTAAACTGCACACCATCTCAGTACATGGCCCCACAAACATATGTAGAAATATTTCAACTTCATAGAAGGTAAAAATTGGGTCTCTGCATCATCAATCAGGATATCATAATCATAATCCCATTGTAGAACCCTATCTTTCTATCATCATGGAGGCATCCTGAAATAGAATCAAGATGCACCACGGTAAAATAGTATGTCTTGGGAGGTGACTTAAGAAGGACATAGAACCCAAAACCCAGTCATATATGATGCATGTACCTAAATTTTACTATGATCAATTTCATAATGTATCAATTCAACAAGTAGGTTATTAGAGTCCTTGTGTATGGATACATCAACCATCGCACCAACACTAGATTCCCTGACCTAAAATCCAAACTCAAAACATGATAGCATTGTCGCTATGAAACCCAAACCAAGCTCACAGACATCATTCCTAAAGAAGGACCTCCTCTGATAGCACTCTATCACAACCTGTCCCTTCAGGGCCTGAGCCACAACTTCCCCCAAGCCCGACTCTAATAGTATAGGCTCTAGTGATCAGTGGTGAGTAGTAATATCACATAAATGGGAGGCCTTATCCTATGGTACATGTACGTGAACTCCCACAAACATCTCCATGAAATAGTGCAGAGGTAATATAAACTGAAAAAGAAATGAATGCATACATCTATCCCACAACCAGAGTACAATAGAAGTACTGAAATCATAAAAGGGAAAAATACATTCCCACCAAAAACTGTAAAATCATCCAACATACTCAAGAGGATGGGATCACTGTCAAATGAAACTATTGAAAATCTCCATGTCCTAGCTCTATAAAAACCTCGTTTGATCTATATTACTAAGTTCTATCTACTCTAGGTCCTCTTGGAACTCCCTTGAAAGGCCTTTCATCTACATAAGAAACATCGTGTGTGGGAAAAGCCCGTGTTGGGGTGAGTATAATAATAATAAGTAGGCACCCCAGAACCCAAAAAAAGGGAGAAACTAAAAGGCAACAGTCCTCTCAACCCAACTAGAGGGAACCCAAATGGGGGAGAAACTCTATCTCAAAACCATCCTTGACAATACATGACTAGTCATCTCAACCCATATGGGGTGTCAAACAAGATACATGAAAACATTGTAAGGACTCCCAGAATCATCCAGATATACTCATCTCCAACTCCAAATCTCATGAGGTTCTGACCTTATAGCCAGCTATAGAACTCCACTCAAGGATCAAAGGTAACACACACCCAAGAGAACACACTCAAGTAGATTAGCTATACTATATGTAACTCTTCTGCGAGATACACTCTATCAAGAACAATCCTTCCATCCCTAATGGTGTGTCCAAGAGAACTCTCTCCATCATGAACATCTTAGTAGGTCAAACGTAGTTCCCATCACAAGAGTTCTTATCACCATTGTCTTATTCCCTGCATAAGGTCATAAGAACCCAAGCGGAGAGGCTGGTTCCTCACTATTTCATGCAGATGAGAGAGAATTGGTCTAGACCATGCACCATGTGCATCCTCTCAAAAGAGTGAGAGCAGAGGGACTCACACCTTGTTGCCGCCCTGCAACTGAGGGAGTACTATATCCTAACCATCCTGTGAACCCCATGAAGTAACCATAGGGATAGTATCTCACCTCACTATGTAAAGGGAGCACTAACTCCTAACCATGTATCACACATAACAAGTGGATGAGGTCACTCCTTGTAACTACGATCCAAACCCAAGGGATCTCTAACTCTAGTGGAGGACCCACTCCCCATCACTACTCAAAGATGGGGGATTAACACTCCATAAATAGAAAAATTGCACCCAGTATATAGGGGAGTTCTAGATCTACCTAAATAATCACAATAGAGGGACCTCACCCTGACATAGTAGTGGAGTAGTTAACCAAGAATAAAGGACCCGCACCCTGGTACAAAATGGGAGTACTGACTCTATCTGTATGATCACTATGGTGGACCTATACCCTAACATGATGGGGTTGTACCATGGTTGGGCTAGAGTTTCCATACCCTGAAATGATAGGGGAGTAATAACTCTACCTGAACATCATGTATGAAGGAAACTAACCCTAGAACAACATGGGATTACCGACTCCATGGATAGAGGACCTACTCCCTAGAACAATAGGGGATTACCTACTCTATCTGTCTAATTAGTATGGAGGGGCACGTGCCCTTGTGTGATAGGGAAGCTTCGTCTCCAACTACACGAACAGCTTGGGTGACCCACACCCTAGTCTGATAGGGGAGTTCCGACCCTGAGATATATACTTTTTGGGTAGAGGTCTTGTACCCTATATAAATGGGAGTTCCATATCTACTGATCTAAGAGGTATGGGAAACTCGCACATTGATACAATAGAGGAGTACCAGACACATCATCTCTTTAGTAAGCCCAATAAAAATCTTGTGTCGGTCAAGAATCACTAAAAGGAGAATCATTATTTTCATGCCACACATCACAAAACATCCATAGGTAGGGGAACTGTACCTTGAAGTAGGGGAGAACCACACTACCAGTCTAAAGAGTCTAGGGGATCCACATCCTAAGATGATAGGGAAAGGTACCAGCCCTGACATTGCCCCAGTGATCCACCCTGATCACTACCCATGATCAATTACTGATAAAGTAAAATTAATCTTGAATCACACCACTTTGTATCTCAAAATCCATCCAAAATGATACCATTCAGTTCTATGCGAAAAACTGCTCAGGATAGGTTACTCACAGGCCTGAATCTAGGTCTCAAAGGAGGAGATACAGAAGGTAGAAATCTCCAAGAAGGCTACACAGTGTGTGGGGGGGTCCACACAGTGTGTGACCTCACCTTAATACCTACCCATGTCCTCTGATGCATGGCTTGGCTGGTCGTGCAAGCTTACAGAGCATGTACATGTCGTACAATGCATGTCTCACCTCTCTTGTGCCCCCAGCTATGTCTTTACCATATGGCTCAGCCAGACATGTCTCACACATGGCATTTATCCTCTGGTATATAAAATTTCTTATCTAAAAAACCATTTATAAATTTCATCTACCCATGCCTATGTCTGGAACCTCATGTCTGTGTACTTTTATTGTGTATATTCACATGACTATATCCTTTGACACAGCTACTCTGGCCATGTCCCATGGCCACACCGCCTAGAATCACTGCATTGAGTGTAACCCCAGTACATGGGGTGCAGTACCAAAAAAATTATCTTCCCCAAATGGGAAGAACACACGACATATGGCCCTGCACTACACACTATGTTATCAGGAATTCAAATTGGTATTTCCCTACAAACCGCCTAAATCACCCCAGGTTTTCCTGAAAATTATAGATCAAACCCCCAGGGAGCTCTAGTAGTCATAATAGGGATCTAAAACCTTAAAAACACATAACAAAGGGGATTAGGACTTAAAAATAAAATCCACCTACCTTGTGGTAAAACTCTGAAGCTTCAGGTTCAAAATGGTTCTCGAGACCCATTGTCGTGTGATCTGGGAGCAATCGCCATCAAAATTGAAGATTAGTGATGCCTCTTCTCTTTGGTTTCACCTCAGCTTGTCTATCACTCCAAAGGGGGTATCTCCTCCTATCTTTCATGCACTCACTGGGGGGTTATTAATTTTATTTATATTAAATCAATAAACCTCCATTTAACACCCCACCAACAAATCGACTTCTACCCGACACCTGGCATTGAAAAGTTTTATGCCACACCTAGGAAAAACACTACATTTTGAACTCAACCATTATCTCATATTTCTGATATGAAACTATACATGATAGTTATTCCACATTTACAAAGAAACAACATTCATGTGATATAATATATTTAATATTTTAAATATCACCGCACTGAATCTATCCAGGACCTGAAATCCCACGCTAAATCATGCCTGGATTCAGAAATATTTATAAAAATATTCCAAAATATTACAAGTCAAAACTCAAGTCACTAAAACATTTCATATTATTTTTCATAACTTTTATGTAATAATTGTAGATTCTGGGCACAACAGAAATGCAGGATTGGCATGTATCCAACTTTGATAATTTCCATGATCGATGATTAATCAATGATCAATATAACGATAAATTCCAGTATCCATGGATTTGAATCAAAGATAAAAGACAAAGGATATAACATGGAACTGAGAAGAGAGAATTGACATATTTTTTCTTATAATTAATTTAATTAAATTATATAATTGCCTCCAAGGTGATTTTTTCTTCATTGATGCATTTGACCACAGGTCTAATGTGAGGCTTCATTACGATGTAGAACGCAGGGATAGGAATCCTCCAGCTGTGATCCACATGTGCTCCACGTATCTCCAGACATCTCCAAAGGAGTCTCTTGGGGCTGTCCTGGAAGATCCTTGTGCTTGTGATGTTCGCCTTCGATCTCCCTGAGAATTACTTCCAAAGAATTATCCTTGATCTAGTGGAGGAGGATCTCTCTCATTCTGGAAAGCATTCTTGAGGAGGGAAGAGTTATCATGGATTGAGAGCTTTTCTCTAAGGATGTTGTGCGCACCATGATTGGGTAGCCGGTTGAATAGCCCCTTGGCTTAAATATAGAATAATAACATAATAGGGAATTTAATTCACCCAGTAATAATAAATAATTATCACAAGTGTCGTTACTTAATTTATTATTCCATGTGAAACCCCATGTCAAATAATAATAGCAATGTTATTATTTCCATGACATGTGATTAACTTGCACGTTATAATTAAATATTATTTAAATAAATAATTTTTAATATTATTTCTCACTAGACCCATAACATGGTTCACCAATCCTCCTCAATATTTATCGGGCCTTAAATAATGACTATTTATTTATTAAATAAATATAACTTCATTATTCATCAATAAATAAATATTATATTCACAATATATTCTCTCAAATTACTAGTGAAGAAATAAACGTGATCAAGCATACTTGAATAATTATTAAACAACAACTGGGAATAATATTTATTTTACGTGTTAAATAAATAAATTATTTAGCTAAGATACGGGCTACACTTAGTGTTTGACCCTCTAGGCCTCTTTCTTGTTAGAATTCAGAAGGCTTTTCTAAAGTCCAAGATTACTGTCTAGGAATTGGTCAAGGAACCCAAAAAAAAGAAGTTGATTTCACAACAACATGTCACCTCATAAAAACGCTTACCATGTAATATAACCCCTTTTTTCCGATATCTCTAATCAAGTGGATTGTAATTAAGTGTCATCAACCCATGTGCTTGATTTCTCATTCTTTGACTTCCTAGAATTGAACTTTCCTAGAGAACACCATGAACATGGATTTAGTTAGGCTATATCATTTCAATCAATGGTCCTGAGATATCTACTTCTATATAAGTGACAAATCATTTCTCACATTGTTCATTAATGCAGTATTACTCATGACAAATCCAACAGATCCTACCTTTCCTTGAACATCTTTCATAACAATTTTCTTCAATACATCTAATTTCATGATTCATAATACCCATTAAAAATAATCTTAAAGTCTAAGGACCAATATACATGTCTGTAGATAGGAACACCAAATGAAACTTATGAATGTGGATTTCCTACTGGCGAGTCTTGTTCTCATAATATCCTCCTAGATGTTACCAAGGGTTTAAACCATGAGAAGGTGACTCAAAGATTCATGAGTCACACCCCCTGATAGCATGTATCATTTGTGTCCCTTCAAATGATATCATTCATCCATAGAACATATACTCAATAATAGTGTCATGGCACTTTTGGGTTCTCATCATAGCAGGGATCTACTATGACATTTTAATGTAATAGCTATTCTTAGAACATTATCACATACTATGTCACACAGAAGAACAATCGTGATGTGATAAGTAGTTTATTAATATCCACCCAATGAATACAGGTTTATCATAAATCATAACGAATTTGGTTTCTAGGGAACCAAATCCAATAATAATGCCCTAGGGTATCTTACTATTTCATTTAAAATATTTATTAATCCTTTTTGTATTTAAATTTTTACACTACTACTAGGACTTTTGGAATTCCTCATATTCAGAAGATGAAATAGATTTATTTAGAAATGACTGTGTGGCATGCCTAATGTCAGAACACACACATATATCATGAAGATGTGACTTCGTACTACTTATTTAGTTGATTTTATCATTTTTTATCTACTTATTTTAGTTGATTTCAACATAATTTTTATCCAATACATATTTTGTTAATTTTCAAAAATATCATAAAGAAATGAATTCGTCAACAAGGATGATTCACTCATGTACTATGATCATGCACTCAACACAGATGATGTACTCATGATTATGAAATTTTCATTTTATTCTACAATTCATTCAGTATTATGGGTTATCAGACAACAGTATTACTAGATAACCAAGATTATTGAATGCATTGTGGGATAAAGACATGGTAGAATCAACCATATGTCAATTTGATACATGGTGTACCTCGTATGAATCAAGTTGTATGGTTTCAATTTAAAATTGAAATTTTATTGATGTATTTTTTTCATATTTATGTTTAATTTATTTCTTTTTAGTATTTCTAACATAATATTTTTTTCTTATATAGGTGGATTATCTTTCTTGAGTTGGTGTGGTTTGTTCTAAGCTTCTTTTGATCATGAGAGATTGGACTTTGAGGCAGCAACTGAGATACTGGAAATAAGTAAATTGTCAAAAGTGTATAAAAAACATCATGAAGGTGAATTCGTGTGATTTATTTAGTTAATTTTTTCTCCATTTTATATACTATTTTTAAGTTAATTTCCTTATTATTTTTATCTAATAATTGTTTAGTTTTTTTCACAAATATTTTGGGAAGTCATATTTTGATTTCAAATATTTGCAACAAGCTATAAAAGAGAGAACATTTTTCTTTTGTATGAGGTCTTTAAGGAAACATGGGGTTTCCTATTCCATCCAAATGGAACATGTTCTCTCTTTTATTGCTTTTTATAGATAGTTAAAAGCAAATCACACATCACATACTCAATCAGTCTCACCTCAATCTGATACATGGTGTACCCATTATGACTCAAATTGTGTGGGTTTAGTTAAAAAATGACATTTTATTATTATATTGTTTTATGTTTATGTTTAATTTATTTCTTTATTTTATTTCTAATATAAGAACTTTTTTTCTTATACAGGTGGATTATTTTTCTTGAGTGGGGGTGGTTTGTTCAAAGATGCTCATGCTTGTGAAAGATTAGACTTTGTGGCTGCAACCAAGATAATGGAAATAGGTAAATGGTTCAATAAACTGCACCTGAATATGATATATAGTGTGCTAACTATGGCTCAAAATTTATGTTTTTAGTTTATAATTTACATTTTAGTTAAAAACACATATCACATACTCAAAAATGAGAAAACAAATTCATATTATTTTGATACTTTTGGAAAATGATACATAATTCATTTGTGACATGTAGGAATCAACCTGATCTCAATTAGACACATGATGTGACCCATATGACCCAAAGTGTGTTTTTTAATTTAAAATTGACATTTTAGTAAAAAAGAAAAGTGGCACACTCAAAAATAGAGTAAACACATTCATATTTTTTTGATACTTTAGAAAAACTATCCGTAAGTCATTTGTGAGATATAGAAATCATTCAAACCATAATTAGATACATAGCGTGTTTAGTATGACTCGAAGTGGTCATTATTAGTCGAAAATTAATATTTTTGTTCAAAACACGTGTCACTCACTGAAATCCAAGAAAACACATTCATTCGGTCTCGATAATTTAGGACAACGATCCATAATTAATTTGTGATGTATAGAAATTAATCTCATATCAAACTAATACACGATGTTACTGGTATTACCCAAAGTGTGTATATTTAGTTTAAAATAAAATTTTAGTAAAAAAACAAGTGATATACTCAAAACCAAGAAAATTAATTCGTATTGTTTTTCAGACTTTATTACAATGATTCATAAGTCTTTTGTGATATGTAGGAATCAACCACATCTCAACCCGACACACAGTGTAGCCAGTATGATTCCAAGTGTGTCTTTTTATTTCAAATTGACATTAATTTTAGTAAAAAGGACACGTGATGTAATCAAAACCAAAAAAATACATCCGGATAGTTTTTATACTTTAGGGAAATGATCCATATGTCATTTTGGACATGTAAAAAGTAGTTGCACCTCGATCTGATAAACTATGTGCCTGATAAGACTCAACGTGTCTGTTATCACTTTAGAATTGAAATTTTAGTACAAAATGTGTGTCACTCACTGAAAAAAAAATAAACACTCTGAATTTTTTGATAATTTAGGTAAACAATACATAATCAATTTTTGACATGTAGGGATAATTCTCACATCAAACGGACACATGATTTGGTCAGTATAACACAAAGTGCGTGTTTTCAGTTGAAAATGACATTTTAGTAAAAAAA